>CM026210.1:1100183-1305183 GCA_014839995.1 Xenentodon cancila | reverse complement strand
TGGAATTTGTCTTAGTTACTGCTTTTCTGCATTAATTTGCTTTAAAAGTGATCAGCTCTTCATGTAAGCACCAATTACACACAGACTGTTTTTGTACCAATAATTCATATATATTCTAATAATTGCTCATGTATTTATTTACCACATCCATTACACTCATTGCCAAAGAGCAACACCATAATCCACTACTGTGAAATGATGGAACAAATGTTGAATTGTTGAGGAAGGATACTTGTCAATATGTACGGAGCAAAACGGCGCAGCTTCCCAACATCAGCACATCAACCCAGTAGTGAAGCATGGAGGAGGGAGCATTGTGATTCGGGTTTATTTTGCTGCCTCATTTGACAGGAAATGTGAGCTAATCTTGATCTAAGTCACAATAACAGACAAACACAGTGTTTTGAGCATCCCTGCCGCTGCTGTGAACCAAGCCCTTATCATGATACTCTCTCTGATGTGCTTCACCACTGGGGATGGATGGATGGATGGATGGATGGATGGATGGATGGATGGATGGATGGATGGATGGATGGATGGATAGATAGATAGATAGATAGATAGATAGATAGATAGATAGATAGATAGATAGATAGATAGATAGATAGATAGATAGATAGATAGATAGATAGATAGATAGATAGATAGATAGATAGATAGATAGATAGATAGATAGATAGATAGATAGATAGATAGATGGAACCCTGCACAAGTATGAGGAACATGCATGATGACTGCATGAGGTGTTCAGTAGTAGTAAAAGGGGACTTTCAGCTGGAAGTGGGCCTGCATCAAGAATCGGCCCACAGAGATGGAGCTGGCAGAGATGAAGATGTCAAGATGTTTGGGAGTGACAAGGATGGATGAGGAAGAACGAGCACATCAGAGGAACAGCCAGAGTTGACAACTTGGTGATGGAGTAAGAGAGGCTGGACTGGTATAGTTTGGACACATAAGGAGGAGGGATGGTGAGCAGATTGGTAGAAGGATGCTAAAAAGGACCTGCCAGTTCTTTGGCTTAACTGGACTGACTGAAGTGTATTTCAGCTCTGCAAAGGAAATCCTGCCACCAAGTGGACAAAAACATGCACTACAACACTATAAATCACTCCTCACAGTCTCGTGTTGACACCATGTGACCAGCAGTGCTACAAGAGCAGCTTTTCCACACTGAGGTGGCTGCAGGTGTGTCTGCACGGCGGTTACATGCAGATATTACTGCTGCAGAGAATAACAACATACAAACACAGAAGCCCACGGACGGCCCTCGTCAGCCTCAGGGACCAGATGATCCAGAGAAATGAAGAAAAATGCTAAATTTGAATGAAACATTAGACAACAGTGATGCTCCCTGCAGTATTATTTAAACATCTGGAGTTTATTTATGACCTTCATGAGGACAAACGTTGCATCACAGCGTGAAAAAACACGCTAGTATTCAGTGTTTGAGTTAGTGGGCGATAAAGCTGCAATCTACATGTAGAAGGCTCATTTCCAGCCTCAGTCATGTTTCCAGAGCTCATTCTCCGACAGATAAGGCCGAGTGTGTGTGTGTGTGTGTGTGTGTGTGTGTGTGTGTGTGTGTGTGTGTGTGTGTGTGTGTGCGCACGTTGGACGGCTGGTGAAGGAGATAATGAAGTGATGGATTTCTTTCATCGGCCATTGTCAAACACGTCCCCTCACCTGCTCAGACACTCACTCACTTCCATATTTCTCATATTTGGTTTGTCGAGGGCGCGCGTCTCTGCCGGAGCTGCATTCTCACGTTAACCGCCACTGCATCTGCGGCGGCCTGATAAAGCTCTCTGCGCACGCTGAAAGGCCTTTCTGCCTTTATTGTTCAGAGGTGGCACCGACCTGAAAGTGACTTGTCAAAGTGTCAGCGGCGCCCTCCATTCCCACCTCCTTGGCCCCTCCCCCACTGCACTGAAGACACTTTTTTTAAAAACATGATTTATGTCATCTCTTATCAGCATGTGCACTCTGTCCTGGTCTTTTACACCGAAGACATCTGCAGATTTTCAACTCAAGTCTTCATCATTCCTCCATATGAAGGGTGGGGCGGCACTTTTATGTTTCAAACTTTAACTTCACCTCCAACGCACAGTTCAGTGGAACCCACGAAAAACGTGGCTGAATGAGTTGGCGACAGATGTTGGTATAGGTTGGAACCTGCAAACGAATACTAAAGCAGAAAAACTAAACCCATAAATCAGTAAATCAATCCATCAATTAAGATGTATGGCACGGTATCCATCCATTATCTATACCCGCTTTATCCGTTTCTGGGTCACGGGGGTCTGTCGGAGCGTATATCAGGCGAAAGGCAGGGGTCCACCTGGACAGGTCGCCAGTCTATCCAGGGCCACATACAAACAACCAATCACACTCACACCCAGGGAGAATTTAGAAAGATCAAGTAACCTACCCTGCATGTGTTTGGACTGTGGGAGGAAACCGGAGTACCCGGAGGAAACCCACGCAAGCAAGGGGAGAACATGCAAACTCCACACAGAAAGACCCACCGGGCCGGGAATCGAACCAGGAACCTTCTTGCTGTGAGGCAACAGTGCTAACCACTAAGCCAACGTATGGCACAGTATTACAACTTATTAGTCACTCATTTTATTACTGACTCCGCCCGACAAACAGGAAGAAGCTGGACAGTCAGCTGGAAGGGTCTGGGGTCAGAGGTCGTTCACCCTGGTCAGCGGTTTCTCGCCCGGGGTTGGAGGTCGTTCAACTGGGGTCATACGAACTGGAGGAACTACAAGTCCAGACCCTAGTGGTCGATAAAGGAATCTGCTGGTCCGGATCCAGATCCTAGTGGTCAATGGAGGAACTACAGGTCCAGATCCAGACCCTAGTGGTCGATAAAGGAATCTGCTGGTCCGGATCCAGATCCTAGTGGTCGATGGAGGAACTACAGGTCCAGATCCAGACCCTAGTGGTCGATAAAGGAATCTGCTGGTCCGGATCCAGACCCTAGTGGTCGATAAAGGAATCTGCTGGTCCGTATCCAGATTCTAGTGGTCGATGGAGGAACTACAGGTCCAGATCCAGACCCTAGTGGTCGATAAAGGAATCTGCTGGTCCGGATCCAGACCCTAGTGGTCGATAAAGGAATCTGCTGGTCCGGATCCAGACCCTAGTGGTCGATAAAGAAATCTGCTGGTCCGTATCCAGATTCTAGTGGTCGATGGAGGAACTACAGGTCCAGACCCTAGTGGTCGATAAAGGAATCTGTTGGTCCGGATCCAGATCCTAGTGGTCAATGGAGGAACTACAGGTCCAGATCCAGACCCTAGTGGTCGATAAAGGAATCTGCTGGTCCGGATCCAGATCCTAGTGGTCGATGGAGGAACTACAGGTCCAGATCCAGACCCTAGTGGTCGATAAAGGAATCTGCTGGTCCGTATCCAGATTCTAGTGGTCGATGGAGGAACTACAGGTCCAGATCCAGACCCTAGTGGTCGATAAAGGAATCTGCTGGTCCGGATCCAGATCCTAGTGGTCAATAGAGGAATCTGCTGGTCCGGATCCAGATCCTAGTGGTCAATGGAGGAACTACAAGTTCAGATCCAGACCCTAGTGGTCGATAAAGGAATCTGCTAGTCCGGATCCAGATCCTAGTGGTCGATGGAGGAACTACAGGTCCAGATCCAGATCCTAGTGGTCGATAAAGGAATCTGCTGGTCCGGATCCAGATCCTAGTGGTCAATAGAGGAATCTGCTGGTCTGGATCCAGATCCTACTGGTCAATGGAGGAACTACAGGTCCAGATCCAGACCCTAGTGGTCGATAAAGGAATCTGCTGGTCTGGATCCAGATCCTAGTGGTCGATGGAGGAACTACAGGTCCAGACCCTAGTGGTCGTTAAAGGAATCTGCTGGTCCGGATCCAGATCCTAGTGGTCAATAGAGGAATCTGCTGGTCCGGATCCAGATCCTAGTGGTCAATAGAGGAATCTGCTGGTCCGGATCCAGATCCTAGTGGTCAATAGAGGAATCTGCTGGTCCGGATCCAGATCCTAGTGGTCGATGGAGGAACTACACATTTCTTTAGCACTGTTGGTTTGCATACAAAAATCAAGAAATTGACAAAAGAGAACAAATGTAACAAAAGGACAGGTAAAAGCAACAAAGGAGATAGGAAAAGGCCATTTTCTGCCCGGTCTCTGAGCGCTTTGAGGGATGAGATGATTTACTGTCAAATCTACTGGTGGATTATGGATGATCTCAGCCAGGCCCCTCCACCTTCAGTCATCGCCACACTCTCCAACACACTCAGGCTGAGGAACAAACAGAAACATTAATATAAGACAAAAAATGGACGCGTGTTTGCTTTGTGTACGTACGTGTGCACATATGGGTGTTTATCTGCCCAAGAATCAGAAGGAAAAAAAAACACCTTCAATTTTCCACCCGAGCAGATTTCAATTTACACACACATCCCCCCATGACTCCATCGCCCCACTGTCACTGACAACATTTAGGCTGCAGTGATGAAAGATATGTGGTTCTCAGTCATTTATTTTCCATCATTGGAAGGACATTCGATTGGAAAAGAAGCAGGAGAGCAGCGGCATCAGTTTCAGATCAGGTTTAACTCAGGACCAAGGCGGGCGGACCAAGGCGGGCGGACCAAGGCGGGCGGACCAAGGCGGGCGGACCAAGGCGGGCGGACCAAGGCGGGCGGACCACAGCGCTGCTCTGGCAGAAATCCAGAGCATCGCCCCATTTATACCACTCATAATAAAATAATACCACCATAGTAATACCATAATAGTACCATCATAATAAAATAATACCACCATAGTAATACCATAATAGTACCATCATAATAAAATAATACCACCATAGTAATACCATAATAGTACCATCATAATAAAATAATACTACCATAGTAATACCATAATAGTACCATCATAATAAAATAATACTACCATAGTAATACCATAATAGTACCATCATAATAAAATAATACTACCATAGTAATACTATAATAGTACCATCATAATAAAATAATACTACCATAGTGATACTATAATAGTACCATCATAATAAAATAATACTACCATAGTGATACTATAATAGTACCATCATAATAAAATAATACTACTATAGTAATACTATAATAGTACCATCATAATAAAATAATACTACCATAGTAATACTATAATAGTACGATCATAATAAAATAATACTACCATAGTGATACTATAATAGTACCATCATAATAAAATAATACTACCATAGTAATACCATAATAGTACCATCATAATAAAATAATACTACCATAGTAATACCATAATAGTACCATCATAATAAAATACCACCATAGTAATACCATAATAGTACCATCATAATAAAATAATACCACCATAGTAATACCATAATAGTACCATCATAATAAAATAATACTACTATAGTAATACCATAATAGTACCATCATAATAAAATAATACTACCATAGTAATACCATAATAGTACCATCATAATAAAATAATACTACCATAGTAATACCATAATAGTACCATCATAATAAAATAATACTACCATAGTAATACCATAATAGTACCATCATAATAAAATAATACAACCATAGTAATACCATAATAGTACCATCATAATAAAATAATACTACCATAGTGATACTATAATAGTACCATCATAATAAAATAATACTACTATAATAATACTATAATAGTACCATCATAATAAAATAATACTACCATAGTGATACTATAATAGTACCATCATAATAAAATAATACTACCATAGTGATACTATAATAGTACCATCATAATAAAATAATACTACCATAGTAATACCATAATAGTACCATCATAATAAAATAATACTACCATAGTAATACCATAATAGTACCATCATAATAAAATGCCACCATAGTAATACCATAATAGTACCATCATAATAAAATAATACCACCATAGTAATACCATAATAGTACCATCATAAATAAATACCACCATAGTAATACCATAATAGTACCATCATAATAAAATAATACCACCATAGTAATACCATAATAGTACCATCATAATAAAATAATACTACCATAGTGATACTATAATAGTACCATCATAATAAAATAATACTACTATAATAATACTATAATAGTACCATCATAATAAAATAATACTACCATAGTGATACTATAATAGTACCATCATAATAAAATAATACTACCATAGTGATACTATAATAGTACCATCATAATAAAATAATACTACCATAGTAATACCATAATAGTACCATCATAATAAAATAATACTACTATAGTAATACTATAATAGTACCATCATAATAAAATAATACTACCATAGTAATACCATAATAGTACCATCATAATAAAATACCACCATAGTAATACCATAATAGTACCATCATAATAAAATAATACTACCATAGTAATACTATAATAGTACGATCATAATAAAATAATACTACCATAGTGATACTATAATAGTACCATCATAATAAAATAATACTACCATAGTAATACCATAATAGTACCATCATAATAAAATAATACTACCATAGTAATACCATAATAGTACCATCATAATAAAATACCACCATAGTAATACCATAATAGTACCATCATAATAAAATAATACCACCATAGTAATACCATAATAGTACCATCATAATAAAATAATACTACTATAGTAATACCATAATAGTACCATCATAATAAAATAATACTACCATAGTAATACCATAATAGTACCATCATAATAAAATAATACTACCATAGTAATACCATAATAGTACCATCATAATAAAATAATACTACCATAGTAATACCATAATAGTACCATCATAATAAAATAATACAACCATAGTAATACCATAATAGTACCATCATAATAAAATAATACTACCATAGTGATACTATAATAGTACCATCATAATAAAATAATACTACTATAATAATACTATAATAGTACCATCATAATAAAATAATACTACCATAGTGATACTATAATAGTACCATCATAATAAAATAATACTACCATAGTGATACTATAATAGTACCATCATAATAAAATAATACTACCATAGTAATACCATAATAGTACCATCATAATAAAATAATACTACCATAGTAATACCATAATAGTACCATCATAATAAAATACCACCATAGTAATACCATAATAGTACCATCATAATAAAATAATACCACCATAGTAATACCATAATAGTACCATCATAAATAAATACCACCATAGTAATACCATAATAGTACCATCATAATAAAATAATACCACCATAGTAATACCATAATAGTACCATCATAATAAAATAATACTACCATAGTGATACTATAATAGTACCATCATAATAAAATAATACTACTATAATAATACTATAATAGTACCATCATAATAAAATAATACTACCATAGTGATACTATAATAGTACCATCATAATAAAATAATACTACCATAGTGATACTATAATAGTACCATCATAATAAAATAATACTACCATAGTAATACCATAATAGTACCATCATAATAAAATACCACCATAGTAATACCATAATAGTACCATCATAATAAAATAATACCACCATAGTAATACCATAATAGTACCATCATAATAAAATACCACCATAGTAATACCATAATAGTACCATCATAATAAAATAATACCACCATAGTAATACCATAATAGTACCATCATAATAAAATAATACCACCATAGTAATACCATAATAGTACCATCATAATAAAATACCACCATAGTAATACCATAATAGTACCATCATAATAAAATAATACCACCATAGTAATACCATAATAGTACCATCATAATAAAATAATACTACCATAGTAATACCATAATAGTACCATCATAATAAAATAATACTACCATAGTAATACCATAATAGTACCATCATAATAAAATAATACCACCATAGTGATACTATAATAGTACACATTAATACTATAGCAATAACATAATAGTGCAATAATAATTCCGAGACTGATTTTCCTATTGTGCAACAAAAGACCTTTTTAGAGAGGTTCTAAGAGGAATTTGTAGACTAACTTTCTAAATTTTCATATTTTGGGATATTGGTCATATAATACAACAACAAAAAAAAAAACAAGGGTTTCATTTGATATACAGTATATGGCACTAAGTGTATTAATTTCTTTGAAATTGACCATTTAACCACTGTGTTCCAATTGTGTTTAGTTGAAAATGATCTTTACAGGATAAAAGCTGAGTCTTTTTCCTCATTTGTCTGATGTGTTGTTATCTCCTGGTGGTGGGGTGATCATTCGATTAAAGTGAAAGAAACGATTATGTCAAAGTATCATTACAGTTTAATTAAGAAATGCTAATATTCTTTTTGTGCGATGGACAACCTCAGCAGTTACTGAAAAGTGGCTCTCAGTCAAACTCCAATATTTTAGTTTCAATGTGGAAGTAAGAAAAACTGTGGCTCGTCTACCGACCGCCAGGGCCCGGATCCAGACCTGCGGTTCCTCTACCGACCACTAGGGTCCGGATCCAGACCTGCGGTTCCTCTGCCGACCGCCAGGGTCCGGATCCAGACCTCTTCCAGACCGCCTCCTGCTGGCTGTAGTAAAGGTCATCAGCTCTTCCTCGGCAGTCTAGGAGGATTCTTTTGTTGTTGGCGGAAAGATTACTGTTGTTATCCTCCATCTCCTTCTGGTGAGTGTAGAACAGCGAAGTGCTCCAAGGGAAATTAAAATTCCAGGCACGCAGAGAGGGATTGAACACGGTTTTGTTACATCATCACATGTGAGTCTCCAGTGTCAGTACAACGCTGAAACACATCTGCTAGAAGTACACTCAGAGGTCTGATGGTGTAACGTGATATTCCAGTCCAGGCTGTGCTGTGACTTTATTCTGCTGACACCGATATAAATGCCAGCAAGACCAAAAGCGAACGATGTGTGGCATTCACGTAAAATCCAGTATTGTTCTGGTTAAATGTTTAGGAGAAGGCATTCCCTTCTGGGAATATGCGGTGCATGAACACGCTTGAGAACCTTTTGAAACCCAGAATAAAGCTTTGTATGCAGAGAAACGGTAATGAGCACCAGCGTTTTGTGCATTCTGAAGATGATCAAAGGCCCTTTTTGTTGAATAAAGGCTGAATTACAGTTGTCTGAAGAAGAAGAAATCAAAGCTTGGATAATCATCTCTTAATGCAACATTTGACTTCAACATTCTTTATTGCGATATCTTTCTAAAAGGTTTTAATACAGATTTAAACAATCCTTTGAAATGCAACAACACAACTAGTTAAATAAAAAAAGATGATTTTTCATAGGGTCACTGGAAACTTCTCCCCAATTTGGAAGATACCTGTAAATCCAGACGCATAAAAAAGGAAACCAGAACTGAAGACTCGTTCCATCCTGGTCATCAGCTGGTCGCCAACTGATGCTGTAGTGCTATAAGAAATCTACTGAAGATGCTTTTACCCATCTACTGTATAAGAAAAACTGGATAAAACCCTGAGACATCACAGTTTTGGTCGCTATAGTTAAATTTCATATGCATAAAAATATGCATGTCATATGTATGGGAAACTCATCAGATAATATATATAACACAACAGATTTATGATGATTACCAGTATGTTTTTATGATTGGCGTGCAGACACAGTCAAGTCAAGTCTTTTCTGTTAGTCCGGGTATCAGCTGTTAGTCCCGGTATCAGCTGTGTTAGTCCCGGTATCAGCTGTGTTAGTCCCGGTATCAGCTATGTTAGTCCTGGTATCAGCTGTGTTAGTCCTGGTATCAGCTGTGTTAGTCCTGGAATCTGCCGTGTTAATCCTGGTATCAGCTATGTTAGTCCCGGTATCAGCTGTGTTAGTCCTGGTATCAGCTGTGTTAGTCCTGGTATCAGCTGTGTTAGTCCTGGTATCAGCTGTGTTAGTCCTGGTATCTGCCGTGTTAGTCCTGGTATCAGCCGTGTTAGTCCTGGTATCAGCTATGTTATTCCCGGTATCAGCTGTGTTAGTCCTGGTATCAGCTATGTTATTCCCGGTATCAGCCGTGTTAGTCCTGGTATCAGCTGTGTTAGTCCTGGTATCAGCTGTGTTAGTCCTGGTATCAGCTATGTTAGTCCTGGTATCAGCTGTGTTAGTCCTGGTATCAGCTATGTTAGTCCCGGTATCAGCTGTGTTAGTCCTGGTATCAGCTATGTTAGTCCTGGTATCAGCTGTGTTAGTCCTGGTATCAGCTGTGTTAGTTCCGGTATCAGCTGTGTTAGTCCTGGTATCAGCTGTGTTAGTCCTGGTATCAGCTGTGTTAGTCCTGGTATCAGCTATGTTAGTCCCGGTATCAGCTGTGTTAGTCCTGGTATCAGCTGTGTTAGTCCCGGTATCAGCTGTGTTAGTCCCGGTATCACCTGTGTTAGTCCCGGTATCAGCTATGTTAGTCCCGGTATCAGCTGTGTTAGTCCTGGTATCAGCTATGTTAGTCCCGGTATCAGCTGTGTTAGTCCTGGTATCAGCTATGTTAGTCCCGGTATCAGCTGTGTTAGTCCCGGTATCAGCTGTGTTAGTCCCGGTATCAGCTGTGTTAGTCCTGGTATCAGCTGTGTTAGTTCCGGTATCAGCTATGTTAGTCCTGGTATCAGCTATGTTATTCCCGGTATCAGCTGTGTTAGTCCTGGTATCAGCTGTGTTAGTTCCGGTATCAGCTGTGTTAGTCCTGGTATCAGCTATGTTAGTCCCGGTATCAGCTGTGTTAGTCCTGGTATCAGCTGTGTTGGTCCTGGTTTAAGTTCTGCTAGCCCTGATTTCAGTTTCACTAAACCTAGTTTTAGTTCCAATAGTTCTTTTTTCAGTTCTACTAGTCTGGGTTTCATTACTCCTAGTCTTGGTGTTAGTTCTGCTAGTCCTGGTTTAATTTTCGTTAGACTTGGTTTCAGTTCCATTTTTCTTGTTTCAAGTCTGTAAGTCCTGGTTTTATTTCTGTTAGTCCTGGTTTCAGTTCCAATAGTTCTTGTTTAATTTCTGTTAGTCCTGGTTTCATTTTTGTTAATCCTGGTTTCAGTTCCACTAGTCCTGGTTTCTTTTCTGTTAGTCCTGGTTTCAGTTCCACTAGTCCTGGTTTCTTTTCTGTTAGTGCTGGTTTCAGTTCCACTAGGCCTGGTTTCAGCTCTTTTAGTCCTGGTTTCAGCTCTTTTAGTCCTGGTTTCAGCTCCGTTTTTCCTGGTTTTATTTCTTTTAGTCCTGGTTTTAGTTCCACTAGTCCTGGTTTCTTTTCTGTTAGTCCTGGTTTCAGCTCTTTTAGTCCTGGTTTTAGCACTTTTAGGCCTGGTTTCAGCTCTGTTAGTCCTAGTTTTAGTTCCACTAGTCCTGGTTTCTTGTCTGTTAGTCCTGGTTTCTTTTCTGTAAGTCCTGGTTTCAGCTCTTTTAGTCCTGGTTTTAGCTCTTTTAGTCCTGGTTTCAGCTCTTTTAGTCCTGGTTTCAGCTCTGTTAGTCCTGGTTTTTATTTCTGTTAGTCCTGGTTTTAGTTCCACTAGTCCTGGTCTCTTTTCTTTTAGTCCTGGTTTAATTTCTGTTAGTCCTGGTTTCAGCTCCGTTTTTCCTGGTTTTATTCCTGTTAGTCCTGGTTTTAGTTCCACTAGTCCTGGTTTCTTTTCTGTTAGTCCTGGTTTCAGCTCTTTTAGTCCTGGTTTCAGCTCTTTTAGTCCTGGTTTCAGCTCTGTTAGTCCTGGTTTTTTTTCTTTTAGTCCTGGTTTTAGTTCCACTAGTCCTGGTTTCTTTTCTGTTAGTCCTGGTTTCAGCTCTTTTAGTCCTGGTTTTAGCACTTTTAGGCCTGGTTTCAGCTCTTTTAGTCCTGGTTTCAGCTCTGTTAGTCCTGGTTTTATTTCTTTTAGTCCTGGTTTTAGTTCCACTAGTCCTGGTTTCTTTTCTTTTAGTCCTGGTTTCTTTTCTGTAAGTCCTGGTTTCAGCTCTTTTAGTCCTGGTTTTAGCTCTTTTAGTCCTGGTTTCAGTTCTTTTAGTCCTGGTTTCAGCTCCGTTAGTCCTGGTTTTTATTTCTGTTAGTCCTGGTTTTAGTTCCACTAGTCCTGGTCTCTTTTCTTTTAGTCCTGGTTTTTATTTCTGTTAGTCCTGGTTTTAGTTCCACTAGTCCTGGTCTCTTTTCTTTTAGTCCTGGTTTAATTTCTGTTAGTCCTGGTTTTAGTTCCACTAGTCTTGGTTTCATTTCTGTTAGTCCCGGTTTTAGTCCCACTAGGCCTGGTTTCAGTTCCACTAGGCCTGGTTTCTTTTCTGTTAGTCCTGGTTTCAGTTCCAATAGTCCTGGTTTTAGTTCCACTAGTCCTGGTTTCATTTCTGTTAGTCCTGGTTTTAGTTCCACTAGGCCTGGTTTCAGCTCTTTTAGTCCTGGTTTCAGCTCTTATAGTCCTTGTTTCAGCTCCGTTAGTCCTGGTTTTAGTTCCACTAGTCCTGGTTTTAGTTCCACTAGGCCTAGTTTCAGCTCTCATAGTCCTGGTTTTAGTTCCACTAGTCCTGGTTTCATTTCTGTAAGTCCTGGTTTTAGTTCCACTAGGCCTGGTTTCAGCTCTTATAGTCCTGGTTTCAGCTCTTTTAGTCCTGGTTTCAGCTCCGTTAGTCCTGGTTTTAGTTCCACTAGTCCTGGTTTTAGTTCCACTAGGCCTGGTTTCAGCTCTTATAGTCCTGGTTTCAGTTCCAATAGTCCTGGTTTTAGTTCCACTAGTCCTAGTTTCAGCTCTCATAGTCCTGGTTTTAGTTCCACTAGTCCTGGTTTCATTTCTGTAAGTCCTGGTTTTAGTTCCACTAGGCCTGGTTTCAGCTCTTATAGTCCTGGTTTCAGTTCCACTAGTCCTGGTTTTAGTTCCACTAGGCCTAGTTTCAGCTCTCATAGTCCTGGTTTTAGTTCCACTAGTCCTGGTTTCATTTCTGTAAGTCCTGGTTTTAGTTCCACTAGGCCTGGTTTCAGCTCTTATAGTCCTGGTTTCAGCTCTTTTAGTCCTGGTTTCAGCTCCGTTAGTCCTGGTTTTAGTTCCACTAGTCCTGGTTTTAGTTCCACTAGGCCTGGTTTCAGCTCTTATAGTCCTGGTTTCAGTTCCAATAGTCCTGGTTTTAGTTCCACTAGGCCTGGTTTCAGTTCCGTTAGTCCTCGTTTTAGATGTTGATTCAAAACTCGAAATGAGGAAGTTTGGGATGATTTGATCAAGTAATATGAATTAGAGTCAAAGGTTATTGTTAGCCAAGTCAACCAAACTAAAATACCTAACTGTGATTGATATAAGTAAGTAGTTTATGTAAGAAGTAATAAGAACAGCAGGAAAAAGATGCTTCAAAGAACTTTTCAGAGAACCTGTGGTGACTTGTCCGGTTGTTTTATATAATCTTGCGAGCCCTTTAGATTACCTTTGTTTATTGTCTCAAAAGTAACAGCATGGTGAAGTAAGATGGTGCTAATTCATACTGTTTTGTGTCAAAGAGGCAAAAATAAAATAAATGAATTACACCTTGGTAAAGGATTACATGTGTAAGTGTTATTAACTGGCAGAAATGCTTGAATTTACATCAGTTAATAAGTGCATTTGAACTGTCTCGATTTAGGTGATAACAGCACACTAAACAAATAAATCCTATCAATCCCTCCGTGGTGAAGAACTGTCACTGAGGGGGAAAGACATTAATGCCCATTGAGCTGCATTGTACTAATTTACTCTTATAATTATACTTCTCATATTTATTTGTCTAATTTAGTGTCTAAAATGAAGAAAAATCACAACCATTTTTTCCTCACCACAGGTGGTTTATAAGAACAATGACATCCGACTGGAGTTGTCTCGAATGGCTCGAATTCTGGACCCGAAGATGAAAATCCAGGGTGAGGTTTCCTACAAGTGCGAGAATGTGGCCACTCTGGATCCCATTTCCTTCGAGACGCCTGAGGCGTACATCAGTCTGCCCAAGTGGAACACCAAGCGGATGGGATCCATCTCCTTCGATTTCCGCACAACCGAACCCAATGGCCTCATCCTCTTCACCCACGGCAAACTGCAGGAGCGCAAAGATGCCAGAAGCCAGAAGAACACCAAGGTTAGCTGAGAATCATTTAACTCTGCTGCAGGTCACCACTAAACGTCAGGCTCGTTTATCTGTAAAACCTCCTGTTTGTTTCAGAAAGAACTGTACTTATCTCTGACAGTGTCTTCTGTTTCTGTTTCCAAGGTGGATTTCTTTGCAGTAGAACTCCTGGATGGCAGCTTGTACCTGCTGTTGGACATGGGCTCAGGGACCATCAAGGTGAAGGCCACGCAGACAAAAGTGAACGATGGCGCCTGGTATCACGTGGACATCCAGAGAGACGGACGCTCAGGTGGGGGAAACCTTTTTCAGGAGTTAAATCAATGCAGCTGTCATCAAATAAGTTGTTTTACAAAAAGTGGACATCAGATGGCAATGTTAGTACTTTAACCTTAACAACCATCATACACCCACAGAACAATGCAAATAAGTGAATGATTATTCAAATCACTCAAAACTAGTCACAACATTGTTTTGTGTGTAGGACTACTGTCCTTTCGTAACAACCAAGTTGTTCCGCAGAAGTAGAAGCTGATCAGCATGTCGAGGCGCAGGTGCGCTTTGCGGTGCGGCCTCTGTATCACCTGCAGTACAGAAGACTCTTCCTGCAGCAGCTCCAGCGCCAGGGATGAATACGTCGCGTTTAGCTCTTCTAGACAATAGATGCGCAAATCTTTTGCCGTTGGTCTGGATGTGGAGGCGTGAACGTCTCCTACTGGGACTGTAGCTGAGATCGGACTGCTCCTTGAGGACTGGGCCTCCTGAGCGCTTTGGTACGGCAGCACCAGCTGCATGCTGGGAAGAGTGAGCTTTCACGTTAGAGACGCAAATGTTTTTAAATATACATGAAAAGTCACTAGATTTGTTGCTGTATTTGTTGCTGCCTGTATTATTTTAAATATACAAGTAGAAGTCTGCGGGGCAGCACAGTGGCTTGGTGGTCAGCACCTCACAGCAAGAAGGTTCCTGGTTTGAATCCCCAGCCTGGCAGGAGGTTTCTGTGTCTCCGTGCATGTTTGGTTGATTGATGAGTCCAAACTGCCTGTAGGTGTGAGTGTGAGCGTGCACGGTTGTTTGTGTCTATATGAGGCCCTGCGATAGACTGGCATATCTGGCTATAGTGTAATATATACTACACTATATATACTACACTATATATACTACACTATATATACTACACTATATATACTACACTATATATACTACACTATATATACTACACTATATATACTACACTATATATACTACACTATTTATACTACACTATATATACTACACTATATATACTACACTATATATACTACACTATATATACTACACTATATATACTACGCTATATATACTACGCTATATATACTACGCTATATATACTACACTATATACACTACACTACATACACTACACTATATATACTACACTATATATACTACACTATATATACTACACTACATATACTACTATATATACTACACTATTTATACTACACTATATATACTACACTATATATACTACACTATATACACTACACTACATACACTACACTATATATACTACACTATATATACTACACTATATATACTACACTATATATACTACACTACATATACTACTATATATACTACACTATTTATACTACACTATATATACTACACTATATATACTACACTATATACACTACACTACATACACTACACTATATATACTACACTATATATACTACACTATATACACTACACTACATACACTACACTATATATACTACACTATATATACTACACTATATATACTACACTATATATACTACACTACATACACTACACTATATATACTACACTATATATACTACACTATATATACTACACTATATATACTACACTACATATACTACTATATATACTACACTATTTATACTACACTATATATACTACACTATATATACTACACTATATACACTACACTACATACACTACACTATATATACTACACTATATATACTACACTATATATACTACACTACATATACTACTATATATACTACACTATTTATACTACACTACATATACTACACTATATATACTACACTATATATACTACACTATATATACTACACTATATATACTACACTATATATACTACACTATATATACTACACTATATATACTACACTATATACACTACACTACATACACTACACTATATATACTACACTATATATACTACACTATATATACTACACTATATATACTACACTATATATACTACACTATATATACTACACTATATATACTACACTACATATACTACACTATATATACTACACTATATACACTACACTATATACACTACACTATATATACTACACTATATATACTACACTACATATACTACACTATATATACTACACTATATATACTACACTATATATACTACACTACATATACTACACTATATATACTACACTATATACACTACACTATATACACTACACTATATATACTACACTATATATACTACACTACATATACTACACTACATATACTACACTATATATACTACACTATATATACTACACTATATATACTACACTACATACACTACACTATATATACTACACTATATATACTACACTACATATACTACACTATATATACTACACTACATATACTACACTACATACACTACACTATATACACTACACTATATACACTACACTATATACACTACACTATATATACTACACTATATATACTACACTATATATACTACACTATATACACTACACTATATATACTACACTATATATACTACACTACATATATTACACTATATATACTACACTATATATACTACACTACATACACTACACTACATACACTACACTATATATACTACACTATATATACTACACTATATATACTACACTATATATACTACACTACATACACTACACTATATATACTACACTATATATACTACACTACATATACTACACTATATATACTACACTATATATACTACACTATATATACTACACTACATATACTACACTATATACACTACACTATATATACTACACTATATATACTACACTACATACACTACACTATATACACTACACTATATACACTACACTATATACACTACACTATATATACTACACTATATATACTACACTATATATACTACACTATATACACTACACTATATATACTACACTATATATACTACACTATATATACTACACTACATATACTACACTATATATACTACACTATATATACTACACTACATACACTACACTATATATACTACACTATATATACTACACTATATATACTACACTATATATACTACACTACATATACTACACTATATATACTACACTATATATACTACACTATATATACTACACTATATATACTACACTACATATACTACACTATATATACTACACTATATATACTACACTACATACACTACACTATATACACTACACTATATATACTACACTATATATACTACACTAGATATACTACACTATATATACTACACTACATACACTACACTACATACACTACACTATATATACTACACTATATACACTACACTATATATACTACACTATATATACTACACTATATATACTACACTACATATACTACACTATATATACTACACTATATACACTACACTATATATACTACACTACATACACTACACTACATACACTACACTATATATACTACACTATATACACTACACTACATATACTACACTACATATACTACACTACATATACTTCACTATATATACTACACTATATATACTACACTATATACACTACACTATATATACTACACTATGTACTACATGTACTACACTACACTATATATACTATACTACACTATATACTACATATACTTCACACTACATATTCACATCCACACACACAGTGCACCCAGACCTCCGCCCAATCCCACTTTGTTGCACTTCTTCACCAAAACCACTCCCACCTCCCCCCGCCAGCACCCGAAACCCCCCACTCCACTAGTAGTGGGTGCCCACAACCTGCTGGGTTGTGGGCACCAAACCAGCCACAGCATAGGCTGACCCCCCCGCCAGGCAGTGGAGACATCCCAGTAGCGATGAAGAGCAATGGGAGGTACCCAAGCCGAACCTCAAACATCGCTACCAAGGTCCCAGACACCCCTTCCAGCACAGCACCCCATCCAAACCCCCCAAGGTCTACAACGACCCTCAGAAGCCCTCCTCGCACCAAAAGGCACTAAATATGGATCACTGAGGGAACCTGAACTCAAACAACCCCAGAGCCAGACCACAACACTGAAGGACCAGGAGAAGCAAGAAGATCCAACTACATCCCAATGAAACCTAATCCTCTTCATGGTTGTTCCAACACTCCTGGTTCTGAAGTTAAGGTTTCCCCTGTAATCATAATCCCCTCGATCACCACACCCAGAAACTTAATTTCATCGACTCTGTCTATATGTACACCCTCTATCCAAACTTTTA
This sequence comes from Xenentodon cancila, assembly GCA_014839995.1. Classification (NCBI taxonomy): domain Eukaryota; kingdom Metazoa; phylum Chordata; class Actinopteri; order Beloniformes; family Belonidae; genus Xenentodon; species Xenentodon cancila. Next base: position 1,286,552 of record CM026210.1, on the reverse strand, counting down.
TTACTGTTCTCCTTACGATTTTCAAACAACGTAAACTTTGTTTTGTTCAAATTTAATTATAGTTTATTTATATCAAACCACTTTTTTAATTTGTTTAGTTCTGAGGTGATTTTCTCCATAAGCTGTTGTAAATTCTCCCCTCCACCGAAAATATTTGTATCATCAGCAAACAGAACAAATTGCAGTACTTTTGAGACTTTACATATGTCATTTATGTTTAGAATAAAGAGTTTAGGTCCCAATACTGACCACTGGGGGACACCGCAAACAATGTCCAAGCATGATGACTTAAAGTGACATGTTTTTACAAATTGTTGCTTAAATAACTTTTCATCCGGTGTAAAACCACTCCCCTGATACCATAAGACCCAGTTTTGTTATTTAATATGGTATGATATATTGTATCAAATGCTTTTTAAGATCAATAAATACCCTATTATGGAGCTGGTGATTTCTTCTATTAATTCCAGGACTGCAAAGGATGTGGATCTTTGAAATCTGAATCCATACTGGCTTTCAGAAAACAGTTTGTGTTTATCATAAATTTGTCACTGCTCAGTGGCAGTGGGGATGCAGAGGGTTCATTAAGACTGGTGTGTTCTCGAGATCACTGTTCTGTAACATGAAGCTGTTGGTATCACTTCACACTTGCTGTTCTCTGCCTCAGGCACCATCTCTGTGAACAGTCGAAGGACCCCGTTCACAGCCAGCGGTGAGAGCGAGATTCTGGACCTGGAGGGTGACATGTACCTGGGAGGGCTTCCTATTGACCGCACTAACCTCATCCTACCCACTGAGCTCTGGACGGCAATGCTCAACTATGGCTACGTGGGCTGCATCCGCGACCTCTTCATTGACGGGCGAAGCAAAGACATCCGTCAGATTGCCGAGGCCCAAAATGGTGCTGGCATCAAACCATCGTGCAACAAGCAACCAGGGAAACAGTGCGAGAGCTACCCCTGCAAGAACCGAGGCGTCTGCAAAGAAGGCTGGAATCGATTCATCTGTGACTGCACCGGTACTGGTTACTGGTCCCGCACCTGTGAGAGAGGTAAATGTGTGCGTTTGACCATACGCATGTGTGGTAAGCTAACCGTAGAACATCCTCAAACTTACAGGTAACTGGAACTGAAATCAATCCAAGGTGCTTTTACACTTTGGTTTGGTTGCTCAGGTCTTAATTACTGGTCGGTAGAGGAACTGCAGCTCTGGATCCTACATCCAGGTTGTTTCATTTCTAAGTGGACCAATGCCTGCAGATGTAAAAGTCCTGTTCGGTAGTACATCTGTCATACTGGTTCACCTAGACGGGTTTCGTTGAACCTTTTAGGTGGATCTGAATCCGCTTCCAAACAGACTAAGCCATCTTTTCCAATCAAGTTGTGGCCTTGTCCAGTTTTCTTTGCTGTTTCTCTTTAGAACATTAAGTGAATGAGGTCCTTTCTACTTGAAAGCAGTACAGTCCTAGTAAATCATTCTCTGTCTTGTATTGAACCAGAAGTACTGAAATCTTTGTTCTCTCAGTTACATCATCATCACTCCTTGATAATTCACATCTTTATTTCTGAGTTTATTCAAAGCTGCACAAATATCCTTTAAAGTATAAAAATACAAAGTCTTTATTTCTTAAAAAGAAAGTTGCTGCTTCAGCTGAACAGAATTCAGTTACAAATCACCACTGAGCTTCAAACCTGGAGCCGTTACAGGCACTGTGCCGCCAGCGTTTGGTCGTGACACATTGCTCAAGTGGTCCAGCTCAGGTTTGCCAGCTGATGTTTAATGCAAGTAATTACACATCACTGCCTGGTGAAGATGCCAAACCACATCTGTCATGTAGGTGGGCAGATCGTGGAGGATGTATCGCCCTTCAGCTGCAGCGGTTCCTTAGTAATTCTGTCAGCAGTGGCAGAATAAGACACTTTTGAACAACCTGTAAGGAACCAACTTCAGCTTTAGAATGTTCTTGAAGAATTGGTGTGATTTTCCATACGCGCAGCGCCACACCAGAGTCATGTCAGTACCTCATTACATCTTCACATTTCAGAGATCCACAGTTTAACTGGACACAGATCTCATCATTACTTGTGTCCCGGTGGGTGATATTGAAACACCAATCAATGTTTAGTGATAAAGATGCAAACTCTGTTTCTCATTGAAATTTCACTCAGAGTGGTTGGTATCTTGTAGTTGAATCTTTTCCTCTTCAATACAAAAAAGTTCATCTGGTTCCTTTGGATTAGACTTTGATGTCCAGGAGGCATCAACACATAAATGTCAGCGTGCCCATCAGAAAACACGGCGTTCCTGACGGCATCCCATTGTGTCTCCATTTCAATAAAGACTGGCCCAGAAGTGAAAGCTAATTTACACATCTGTAAATCCACAAATTGCCTCGACTGCCCAGTAGAATATTAAAGAACTACTTTACGATAATATCTATTTGTTTTTTCTTTTTCTTTATCCAGAACGCTGCATGGATATTAATTCCTTTGAGTCTAGTTTTTACATCTGAAAGGAAAAGTTGCAGAGCATTACTGGGTTGATCTGATATGAGGTGTACATTGCCAGGTGTTCTTATTGAGTTTTTATATTTAAAAACCAACTGTTCTATGGCTTTTATTTGGGGATTCATGCTAACTATGTTATCCATGTTTAGTAGAGCAACAAAGCAGAACTCTGACTGCAGAGACGTTAGGAAACATGAAGGCGTTGCAGGAAGATAACCTGGACACTGATGCCGTGGGCATATAAAGCTCTTTTTAATATCTCTGAATACTTAGTTTGGGCAGACAAAGAGGTTTTACAACAAACTGTCTTTCATAAAGCGGAGCGTTTGGGCTTCAGTCAGGGTTAGTTGCAGTAACATTCATAAGTGGAGCGTGACGAAGAGCTGCACGTCAGCAGCCTTCATGTCCTTTAGCAGACGTTTGTCCATGAACCGTTACCTCCCAGTGCACCAACAAGGAGACGTAACAGGTTTGGTGATGGATCCGTGGATTCGTAAGAGGAACCAACTCTACTTTACCCCATCCCGTGACTTAACTAAAATGTCCCGTGGTTCTGGGAGAGTTCTGGTCCATTCTTTCCAACGTTGCGTCAGTTCATGGAGGTTTTTGGATGTTCACGTCTACACAGCTCTCTGAAGGCCCAATCACAGCATCTCAACCAGGTTCAGGTCTGGACTTTGACCAGGTCATTTCAGAACCTGGATTCTTTTAATTTTATTCATGCTGCGTTTGGGATAATTTCCTGTCAAGTGACCCAGTTTCAGCCAGTCTTCGGCTGTCAGACATTTGTCTCTAGAAGACTCCGGTCTACAGAGGAGTTCATGGTCCACTCAGTGACTGACATGTGTCCTGGTCTAGACCGCCATCCCTCCACCACCGTGCTGGACAGTATCATGGATTACACATTTCAGGTAGTTTTCCTGATTTAAATGCTTAATTCTTTTTCAAGATGCAGTATCTTCATGTAGCTTTAAGGGCATCAAGGGCTGGTTTGGGTCAACAAACTCAGTTTCTCAGTCCTTTGCCATTTTCTTCTCAGACCATCTCAGCTCATTACACAGACGCAGCTGCATCCAAGAATATGAGATGTCAGAGATAATCTGACAGCCTGGATCAGAGCTGGATCAGAGCTGTAATGAGGACTTAACGTGCGTTTATCTCGCCGCTCCTGTAATGTGACAACCTTGTCAATTAGACATCCGTCTCAGCCGCCAGCCTCCCATCAACCACAGACATTTATTGCATGTGCAGATGAACATGTAGCTGTGAACACAGACAGATGGAGACGACACAAAACTGCTGGGGGTTGAACATCATGCAGCACCGGACGCTGTTCTGTTACACAGCTCGCTCAAATTAAAGACCATTACAACTGTATGGGAGAACCTTTATGGAACTTATCAGGTAACAATATATCAGATCACAAATTTATACATAATTAAGGGTGCGGCCTCTCGATTGAGAGGGTACAGCCAATGACTAGCTGCCATTAATTTTGCTACTTAATACGGCGTTTAACCATGATATTCATATTTAGGGAGGATTCGGTTTGTCGCGGGATTCGTTTGCTGACAGACCGCTGGGGCTGGCTGTGGCTTGGTCTTGAGGGATCCGAGGGGGGCGTGTAGCCTTAACGCAGGAGGCTGGTGCTGACCTCATGCACCGATAAAAAACAACGGTCACTTGTGACGTCACCACTGAAATGATTAAAAAGTGAGCTCCGGTTGAATATGTTCACCAGAAGCTCTGCAGATCCTGAAGGAGTTCTGCAGGATCTTTCTAAGTGGAAATCTGCTGGAGCCTGTCAATCAGCCGGTTTGTCTAACCTCGCCAGCTGCCGGCCAAGTGACTGCAGTCTCACTGCTACCAGCACTTGTTTCAGATGTGGTTTTGGTAGAGACACTTGAAAGGAAGACGTATGGATTCATTAGATAGGAGTGAATGTAATATTCAAGTAATATTGATAGGTCCGCATAGTCAGCCAACTTAGAATAGCAAACTTTGATTGAAATAAGATGTGGCGCTTGTCTGAAACCTGTGTGACATCACACCATGTTTGTCCAGTTCTTCTACAGTCTATTAACACACACAATACTTCAGACCAGCAAACCGCCAAAGCACCTGCGTTTACAGGCGTCTGCTGATGATCAGTTGCAAACCAAGTGGAAGTAATATCAGACTCAGATGTTGTCTCCTCCATGTGGCTGTTCGTCAGGACTAAAGCACTTTATCATGAATTTAAACTGAACAATAGGACATTTAGAGGACATGAAATGCCTTAGCACATTATTAGATCGTTTATCAAATTAAGTTTCTGTGACAGGAAAAATAATCACATCTGATTGATGCCAACAAAATGCAAGAAAACAAAGCCAATTCTGTTCTTCAGCTCTGGGTGAAGGGATGAAGAGATGAAGAGATGGAAGCTGGGCAGCCATTATAACAGACTCAGAGACTAAGCTTTTATTGTGATGCTGCAGAAGAGGGAGTTACATTTATGAGACATGCTGACATTAGAAAAGTCAACATCCCTCCGTCCGTCCGTCCGTCCGTCCGTCCGTCCGTCCGTCCGTCCATCCATCCATCCATCCATCCATCCATCCATCCATCCATCCATCCATCCATCATTTTGAGGGTTAGAGTTCCTCTGCAGCCTGTCTCAGCTCTCTTTGAAAAGAAATAATGTCCTTCACAAAATCATACTAAAATTTTGGCCCATCCCTCCTGACAGAACTGGTGGAACTGAGACTCGGAGAACTAAGAATCAAGAAGAACAAGTCCAGTTGACTTTTAAGGGTCATCATGACCTGAACTGAGAACCTGCACCAGTATACCTCCACATTAGTGTCAAAATGAAGGTACTAGAGAAGCCACCAGAAACACCTAATGTGGGAGTTATAGTTTGTTATACGTTATAGTTAAAGTTTGTGGGCAGCATTGAAAAGGTGTGTTTGAGCAAGTTGGCCCACAACTGGACTCAGATCCAGCAGTTCTATCAGGAGGAACAGAGCAACATTTGGAGGGCTACCCAAACAAGTTAAACAAAGATAATTCTACTAAATACTAACCAAGTGTAAACATCTGACTGTGAAGAAAGTCTTCAAATGTTCTCCGTCATTGCTGGTTGCAGCTGTGTCTGATGTTGTTGTGGAAATTGTTATAGGGAGAGGTGGCCTAGTGGTTACAGTGGTGGGCTTGGGCGTGGAGGCCCCTGGTTCTAGCAGCCCCACTGCTCACTAGTGAAACTAGTTGATGGTTAAAAGCAGAGGTCCAATTTCGGTGCATCGTACATACAGCGTGTGCACGATGTCCACACTGACAAGAATGGTAATGAAATGGAAAGGTTTTTGGTTCTGGGTGAATCAGTTTTACATTAAAACAATGATACACCAAACTTTCTTTACTGGTAAGTGTGTCTTACATCCTGGTCCTGACTTTTCCTTACAGAAGCGTCCATCCTCTCCTACGATGGCAGCATGTACATGAAGGTGGTGATGCCGACCATCATGCACACCGAGGCGGAGGATGTCTCCCTACGTTTCCGCTCCCAGCGGGCGTACGGCCTCCTCATGGCCACCACCTCCCAGGACTCGGCCGACACGCTCCGGTTGGAACTGGACGGGAGTCGTGTCAAACTCACAGTCAACTTAGGTATCGTATGTCCCACCCCCTCACCTCCCTCCCCCTCCATCTGCCTCCACACTGCCATCCTGACCACGAGACGGTTTACCGTTGAGCGGTAGCGTCTCTGATCTTCTGCTTTCCCATGTCTCTCCATCATTCACTCATCTTGAAGGTTTCAGCCAGCTTTAGAGCACACTGCAGAGATTATTTTATCTTCAGCAGGGACATTAATGTCGTTTTCACACACAAATGTTGGCTCATCTTTGAAAAAAGGCTAAGCATTTTACAAAGAGCGTAAATCTGATACAGTCAGCATTTATCCAAAAGTACAGCAGCAAAGAAAAATATCTGAATCCCTTTGGAAGCAACTGTTTTTTTTGCATTATTTTGGCATAAATGTGATCTGAGCTTCATCTAAGTCACAATAAGAGACAAGTTATAGCAATCAAAAAGGGGTTGGAGGGCTGGGGAGGCGGTTGCAGCTCCTCTGACTGATAAAAGACTCAAACCTTTGACATTTGTTGTCTATAAAAGCCTCTATTGATGTGAACCATGCCTCCCTGAAGTGAGCTCTCTGAAGACAGTAAAATCTAGAAAGGGACACATAGTCTTCTCAGATTGTTTAACATCACAACAACATCCCAGCTGTGAAGTACAGTGGAGACTCAGGCACGTCTGAGGGATTTCTTGGAGATCATTGTTGTATATGGAGCAGATAATTCTACAACTGAGGTCGCAAAGTTCCTCCTCTTGCATTGGGAACACCCCTGTGGAGATGCAATGGTGTCTCTACCTTGATCACCCTTTAAAGTATAGTTGAAGTACTCATGTGGAAGTAACAAAAGGTGCAGTTTCTCCGCTGACTAGGCATTTTTAGATTAGATCCTGTATTATCGCTGGATGATGAACGCCTGTTAAACGCACTTTGGGTAGTATAAACTCAAGGCGTGTTATTTGCCACCCCGTGCCTGAAAGCGAGTTAAGTGGGGGGAAGGCGAGTGGGGATGCGTTATCTGTGTAACATAACGTAACGTTTGTGGGCGTGTAGAATGCCGTATGATCCCTACATCAGCAGGATGAAATACGCTGTCAGACAGGTGTAATTTTCAATGCACCTTCTTAACCCTGCAGAGATGCTGTAGCTACTGAAAGAACCTAAAGTCATTGCTGCCTGAGGGTCAACAGCTGTTAACTGGTTAAGGTTCACCAAGTTTTCCCCCGGTGTTGGAAATGTGTGAAGTTTCTGAGTTTCAGAAGCACAATAAATGATAACATTGACTTTGATGATCAGATCACATTTTATGGAAAATTAAAGGACAAAACTAGTTTATTCCAAAGGATTCACTGACTTTTTCTGCCACTGCAGGTCTCGTCTCTGGTAAAAGTGATTTTTTTTGACAACAGTGTGCTGAGACTTTAAGTCAGAACAATCTTCTCATGTTTTCTCACTTTGTATCCTCCATGAAGTCATTCTTCTGTCACCTTCCTGTCGTTCTGCGTGTTTTCCATCTCGCTAAAGGACGACATCCTCACCAGAACTGAGTGCTTTTTTTTGGTTCTTTTCATTTTTGCTCATCTGTCAGCTCTACTTCCCATCATGCTTTGTCAAAAGATGGTATTCACCCCTTCAAAGGCCTTAAGCCTGCGGCCCGTCAGGCGAACAGCCCGAGAACAGAGCCCAGCAAAACCTGCAGCTGGCTGCGACCCCATGTTCTGAACAAGCCCCGCCCTCTTTGCAAAACACCCCCCCACAAACATGAACCACAAACACTAATTTATGCCCATCACGTAGGGTTTGTTCAGTAAATCTAAGAGTAATAGCATCTAAGAGGCTGTAGCTGCTAAAATATGTTTGCCTTCGTCATGTCAGACGTAAACATGCCCCTCTGATTGGTCAGCGCTCACACGTGTCCTCGGCCTGTGATCATCTGAGTTTTGGCCCTTATAGGCCCTTTGTTTGTGTAGATCCAGCCTTTGTTGGAGCTCAGAACATCCAGGAGTAGTGTAGCACCCCGACTCGCTGTTGGGGTTCCTGTGCCTCTGCATGGTGCTGGTGCTGATTGGATCGCGGCTGTTTGCTCCCACTTTTCTGTTGCGGTTGACGACACATGAACCCACTAGCCACGTGGTGAGCGACCCACGCCTCCTCACAGACGTCCTGGCCTCCAGCAGCGTTCTCCCACTAAATCAACGGTCTTTGCTGTTTTAGGAACAACTCAAACAGCTTTTCTCCTTCTTGCTAAAGACTTTTGGCTCTAAATTAAAACTCTGCAGCCGTTTTCTTGGTGCAGAAACCTCAAAAATGAGTGCTGGGTCTGAAAAACCACGTAGCTGGTTCCATGAGTGGCCATTTTGCTGTAAACACACTGAAACCTGTAAAACTGTTTAGCTTAACCGCAAAACAAAACAAATCCTTCTCTGGATGCCAGAACCATGTAAGGTTCCCTGTTTTCAGGATTATTGGACCCAAAGTTAAATGTAAAGGTCGAAAGGATGAAAATGGCCGCCCCCCTGCATGTGTACGTCCCCGGAAGGGTGGACTCTTTGTTTTTGGATGTCTGCAGCAGTAACCTTGAAGGATGCAATTTCATCTGTCATTTATTCTTCCCCATCTAGACTGTATCAGGATAAACTGTAACTCCAGTAAGTTAACACTCAAGTTTCATTTTGCTCTCACTGTTGATGCAGTTGTTGTTCTCTCTCTAACGTGCGCTCTGGCACTTCTCCAACCCTCTCACTGATACCATGTGCAGGATGAGTTTGACAGGATCACTACAATGGAAATGTGATTTCTTGGTTTCTGTATCAAAGCTGAACCCATTCTGACACTTTTATAGAATTTACTTTGCTGCAACTTTTAAGACCCAAAATAACATCTTAGTTTAGCTTTAAATCCTCCATGACTCACGCACAGAAACAGACTTCTCTGATTCTATAAAACTGCTGCTTTAAATAAACTAGCTTCTCTGTTAACTATCGTGGCCATCAGCATGACAAACTACATCCACGTACAACACTAAAGAAACAGAAAAACACGCACTTTTACGACGATAAAGACCATTTACATATAAACAAAATACAATCCAAACATTAAACTGACGTCTCCTACGTGAACCCGACATCTCCTACGTGAAACCGACATCTCCTACGTGAAACCAACATCTTCTACCTGAAACCGACATCTCCTACGTGAACCCAACATCTCCTACGTGAAACCGACATCTCCTACGTGAAACCGACATCTCCTACGTGAACCCGACATCTCCTACGTGAAACCAACATCTTCTACCTGAAACCGACATCTCCTACGTGAACCCAACATCTCCTACGTGAACCCAACATCTCCTACGTGAAACCGACATCTCCTACGTGAACCCAACATCTCCTACGTGAAACCGACATCTCCTACGTGAACCCGACATCTCCTACGTGAACCCGACATCTCCTACGTGAACCCGACATCTCCTACAGGAAACCGACGTCTCCTACGTGAACCCGACATCTCCTACGTGAACCCGACATCTCCTACGTGAACCCGACGTCTCCTACATGAAACCAACTTCTCCTACGTAAACCCGACATCTCCTACGTGAAACCAAGATTTCCTACATGAAACCAAGATCTCCTACGTGAAACCAAGATCTCCTACGTGAACCTGACATCTCCTACGTGAATCTGACATCTCCTACGTGAACCCATCTCCTACGTGAACCCAACATCTCCTACGTGAAACCGACATCTCCTACATGAAACCAAGATCTCCTACGTGAACCTGACATCTCCTACGTGAAACCAAGATCTCCTACGTGAAACCAAGATCTCCTACGTGAACCCGACATCTCCTACGTGAACCCATCTCCTACATGAAACCAAGATCTCCTACGTGAACCTGACATCTCCTACGTGAAACCGACATCTCCTACATGAAACCAAGATCTCCTACGTGAACCCGACATCTCCTACGTGAACCCATCTCCTACATGAAACCAAGATCTCCTACGTGAAACCGACATCTCCTACGTAAACCCGACATCTCCTACGTGAAACCAAGATCTCCTACGTGAACCCAACATCTCCTACGTGAAACCAACATCTCCTACGTGAAACCAACATCTCCTACGTGAACCCGTTTTTATTCCAGACCGTGAGCCCTATTTAATTCAAACCCTCTTAAGTTAATTTGCTTTCTAACCCAATTAGATAACTCAGGAGTAAAAAGTAACTAGCAAACCCATGAATCCATGTTTGGACACCATCTCAACGGAACAAAAAATAAACCTCCATGTTCTGCCTCACTTCAGAAAAAACTGAAATAATGGTTTTTAGAGTAAATTTGATGTCTTTGCAAACAATATAAATCCAAGATATTTCTTGTTGCTTTGTCATCATCTTCTTCTAATTCATAAGCATAGAATCCTCTCTGCTTTTCAGACCTTCAACACATTACAAAAAAGTTACTATGGGGGTGATTTAGTGATAGTAAAGAGGTGACGAATCAAAGTAAGATCACCTGTGTCCATCTTCCTCTGTCGCACCAACCCTGTTATATCCTCTTCCACCCCATCCAGAAATCTCATCTTTGCTCTTCTTCTTTTGCCTGGCAGCTCCATCTCCTTCACACTTCTTCAAATGTAATAACTTTGCTCGTCTTTATGTGTCCAAACCATCTTGTTCACAGCCAGGAACAGGTTCCTAGTGGTCACTGACTGTATAATTTAGTTAGCGCTAAATAAAACACAATGGTGGGACAAAATGACAAAAACTGTATAAATGAAAGAAGTTTCTTCCTCGTTACTCATGTGAGACACACAGTAGTGATTCCCCCGTGGTTCCCCTGTGGTTCCCCTGTGGTTCCCCAATGGTTCTCCCGTGGTTCCTCCATCTCTCCCCGTCATTTGCCGGGTTACCATAGCTTCAGCAAAAGAGGGTCACCAGCCAGCGTTCAGCTGGTGACTCAGCTGGGGTTTTTGCCCCAGATGGTACTATGATGTATGTTCCTAATCAGGAATCCAGATCATTTTCTTTTTTGGAGTAAATGAACATTAACTCATTAAGGAAAAGGGAAAAGGAGCATCCAAAAAATACACCAACATTTTGTAGCAACATCTGCTGCTTTAAATAATGCATCTTTTCATGAGTTGACAATGACCAGACAATGTAAATCACATTTTGGATTTATTAAAAAGACATTGCTGGGAAAAAAAGGATATGGCTGCTGGACTGGATTTTGGAAGTACTGACCTGTCTACAGTAATGAAGGATAGAACATTTTGAAACCAAATGTGCAACCATATGACAGCATGTTTTAAGGAAAAATGGAACAAAAAGCACCTTAAAATCTTCATCACTTGCTATCCTTAATGCCAGAATGTCTTTTAATGCTATGAGAAGGAATGACAACATTGTCCTAACTGTTTTAGAATGTGTGGAAAGGCATGAAATACAAACTTTATTAAATATAAAAAAATTTGAATGAAATATCTTGAGTTCATAGGGTTTGCAAAGACGTTAAATTAACCAAACCAACATTTTCTCATTTTGGGAATGAGTTGGGGCTGTTTGCTTTGGATGAACGACACCTTACAACATCAACACAACTTAAACGATGTTAAAATCCTCCATTAATACATGCTGTCTAGTGCAGTTACTGGTCTTTATGACCTTACAAATTGGCTTAAATTTATTAAACCCAAAGCACATACAAGAGAAGGACCTTGAGTTGGGGGGAGTAGAGACATTTTCTCTGCAGAACATGACCTGAAAGAAATGACAGGAAATGGAAACAATTGTGTCTTGCAGATCATCAGTCCTGGCTCTTAGTTTGTTTTCTTGTAGAGATCCAAAAGTTTCCAAATGGCTCTAAATGATGCATTGTACAGTTGATGGTTTGAAACAACCAATGAAATGTGGCATTTTCAGTTAAAACATACTGCAAAGTGAACTGATGCACACCGCAGATAAGTGCAAGTGTAATAAACCAAGGGAGAAATTTAAACCCAAAAGGAAATCTCAAAAATACTTGAAATTGTTGTTCTTTAAATACTTTTATAAATTCCATGTGCAACCCTTACACACTTTTTAAAACAAAAGCAATTGAGCCAGTTATATATTTTTTTAATAAAATCATTGCATTAAATATTTTAGTTTTATTGGATAGTCCAAAGTTGGATTTCTGAAATGTTTACTGAGGTGTTGTAATGTCAGCTTCAGTTTCAGACAATATTCAGTTGGAGATAAATCAGCCTTGTGTATCCGCTGCTGTTTTTACGATTGCTTTTACTCATAAAGGGCCAATAGAGATATTTATGTTTTCATTTTATCACATCTCTGCATATTGATCAGCTGACAGATGATCTCGGTGATGATGTGAAAATCACCCAACCCTGATTCTGACGGATTCTTCTTTTTTCATCATTCTGATGTGGATCTGGTGCTCTGTTTGGGATCATTTCCTGCCACATGACCTAGTTTCAGCCAATCTTTGCCCCCCCCCCCCCCAACACACACTCACAAATAGGGAGTGGTGGCCTAGTGGTTACAGTGGTGTTGGGCGTGGAGGACCCAGGTTCAAGCCCAGGGCTGCCCACAATGGTAAATCACTGGGGGCCCCTGAGCAAGGCCCTTAACTCCCAATTGCTCCCCGGGGCTGCTGGTTCTAGCAGCCCCACTGCTCACTAGTGAAACTAGTTGATGGGTTAAAAGCAGCGGTCCAGTTTCGGTGTATCGTACATACAGCATGTGCACAATGTCCACACTGACAAGAATGGTAATGAAATGGAAAGGTTTTTGGTTCTGGGTGAATTAGTTTTACAATGAAAAAAAAATAAAAGAAACTTGTACATGTGGATTTGTTTGTTAAGTGTTGAAGTCCAGTTTATAAGAGCAGCAGGTTTCAGCTCTGATGTAACTCCTACACACCCTTTCGCTAGATATATGCTTCTCTCTTCTCGAACTTTTAAAATATTATTTTATTTTTTTCACCTGCTGCAGTCGGAGAATGCAAAATAACTGGACACAACTTATCGTAGCCTCCTGAAACAATAAAAATTGAACAGAAATCAAGCAATCATGTATTTAACAGTGAAAGTACACAAACACTTAGCATCTGTTAGTGGACAAACAGCAGCTGGCCAAACGGACAGGAAACGTTTCGTTAGGAAAAATCCCACTCCGAGATCAATTCAGACATTAACCCCGTGTCATAGCTGCTACCATCACTTAGCATCTTTTTTATACACTTTTATTCACATTTAAAAAGCTAAAATCAACATTCCAGGGTGACAAAGTAGCAAATAAGGAGGGACCGCAGTGCCCAGTGTAAGGAATGCGCCAGTATTTTGGGATTTTGTTTGTTTGCTGTCAACCCCCGAGTTTGATACGATGGTAAACATCCCTGATAAACTTCAGCGACTTCTCAAACTCTCTGAACACACATTAGCTGGCAACAGCGCCTCTGCAGTCACTGTGTCCAGGTACTGGTGTTCTGGCAAAAATAGAGTCCCTAGGCTGGGTACACCAGTTCACCTCCAGTACCTGTGCTAAGCTAGGCCTCCAGGTTTCTGAAAGCACAAACAAGATGATGGTCGTCACTCTCTCGTCTATCTCTGGCATTGACAACAAATACACATTTTTACATTTTTAAAATGTTGGCATATCCCTTTGACAGCAGATGCTGGAATCCAGGACATGTTACTGTGGAGGAACATCTCTGTACTGAAGGCTGTGAGCTCCTGTCCATGTTATCTCCAGATGGACTTCACCTGTGCTTCTAGCTTGTGATGTCATATCTCAGGGTCTTCCAGGCAGCAACACATCTGCCAGAGCCGTCCATCCATGTGTTAACTGCCATTTTTTTGAGTCCAGGTGATGTGGCAGCACCCTATGTAGAAACACTCAGACCTTCCAATCCAGAGTCTTCTCCTCTAGCCCTTCAGGGGTGGCTCCTAAGTCAGTCAAGCCTGAGCCTGCCCCGCAGCATCCTCCAGGCTGGACATGTCCAAAGCACCTTCCCAGCGAGGTGTAGAGGGGACATCCCAACCACATGCTTAAACCATGTCAACAGGCTCCTTTTATTATACAGATGGCAGAACTTCTATCTCTAAGAGAGAGTCCAGCAACCTTGCAGAGGAAACATATTTAAGATGTTAGTACAATTGTGTTCTTTAGGTCACTACCCAAAATTCACCACCATAGGTGAGGGTATGAACAAAGACCGACTGGTAGAGAGTCTGAGCTCTTTGGCTGAGCTCTCTGTTCACCTCAGCAGACCAGTACAGAATCTTCCATTCATGCCAAACTTGTTAAGAAGATTCAAGCCGAATGCCTTTTAAAAGTCTACAAAGAACATGTGGACTGGTTGTGCAAACTACTACGTTCCTTGGTCTTGGACCCACATTGTTTGTCTTGAATTTGAGCTTTAACAAGCCTAATGCCTTCAGTTATTACTTCAATAATATAATTTCAATCTGGGAATAAATAATGTTCTTTTCATTTCTGTTTGATCTCAGAGACATTTCGGTCTTCACAGAGGGTCCTTTCAACGCAGTAGAACTTACGGTTCTTTTGGTCATGGACCAAAAGGATTAGGAATGATAAAGCTGAAACAGTTTTAATGCATACAAAATTAATAAAATAATTAATAAAATAATGCATACAAAATTAATAAAAGAAACAAAAATATATTAATTTAAAAAAGAAGGAAAAGATGTACGTAAGCCCGTGATGAGTAAAAGCAATTTTTTTCCATGGTAGTTGCCCCTTCTCTGCAGCAAAGCAGTCTGGTGTAAGATATGAGCAGAGGTATCTATTGTTTTGCATATTTTCACTGTGTAATTTTCTGACTTAACCAAACCTTTGTTTCCCAAACGACAAAGATCTATTATTGAACTGTTTTCATGCCTCAGAGCAGCTTGTAGGATCGATTGACTGGTGGGCAAACAAAGGTTTGGTTTGAGACTCAGCATGTCCTTAACTTTGTGACTGACCATTGTCCTCAGGCAAGGGACCGGAGACCCTGTATGCCGGGCAAAAGCTCAATGATAATGAATGGCATACAGTGCGTGTGGTGCGTCGCGGCAAAACCTACAAGCTAACGGTTGACGATGATGTAGCAGAAGGTACTTACCTACATCAACTGGAAATGTTGTCAGTGTTGATTTGTCAGAGTAATTGCACCATGCTGGGGAGTGTTGTCATTTACAGTTGAATAGTTTTGAAACCATCTAATACTATTAATGTAATCTTCTCCTTAAATCAGCCCTTTTGTGTTAGTGTCAGACAGTGTTCTCTTTTCTTTTCGTTTTTTTGTCTTTCTTTTCAACCCATCCCCTGCACCCTCCCCGTCTTCAGGCCAAATGGTGGGTGATCACACTCGACTGGAGTTCCACAACATCGAGACGGGCATCATGACCGAGCGCCGCTTCGTTTCCACCATTCCGTCCAGCTTCATCGGTCATCTGCAAAGCCTGAGGTACCCTCAATATAAACCTCCTAAATAGTTTTAACCATCATTTCTTTGAAATTAATAATCAAGCAAATAGTCTTTTTCAAAAAATATTTAAGAATATTATCATCAAAAACCATTAGCTGCATAAAGCCAATTGGCTTTTATAGTGTACAGTTACAAAAACATTATGTGAAGAAATGAATTGGTTTCCGCATTGATTTATCCTAAATTGTGATCAGATCTTAGTCACAATAACAAACACAGTGTTGTGAAGTGCACAGGACACATCTTCATTTAAAAATAAAAATAAAAAACATTCATTAGACATTTACAATAGTGGAGGAAAAGGTAAGTGAAGACCAAGTAACCTATTGGTAAGCCCCGCCCTTCAAATGCAGATGAGCCTATGGCTGTTGAGCATCAGTTCCACAGGGGCCAGTTCTACTGTTAGGTAGCTAATAGTAGATCTGAAGTTAGGTAGTTGGAAGTGATTTGGAGTCAGAGTCATCTATGCTGGATGTCCCCTTCTAGAAAGAGTTTCCACGGTACTAAACCGTCCCCATTTACAGCGATTTCCTCCAGCTCTGGACTGATTAGCCCTCAGTGATGGTCCAGGCTCTACAGTAGCACCACCGTGCTTCACCGTTGGGAGGATATTTTGATGTTAAACACGCTGACATGACTTACGGAGATCACCTACAGAGATCTCCTTTTTCATCAGCAGATGCTTCTTATGAACAGCAAATTTCAATGTTTGAGTGTCGTTATTGAGGCTTAGATGCAGAGCGGATCAAATTTTAACTGCAAATGAATTCAGAAAGCCCATTAATTTCACACACTTTTTACTACTGCGTTTTGGTTGTACAACACACTTACTCCTTAGTTCAGTCACTTCTGATGTTCACAAGACAAATTTAATGACTAGCTAGTCAGGTCCAGAACACGTACAGAAGGCGACTTGCAGCTAAAATCATCTACGCCTTCAGGCTTGTATTTAAAAACCTTAATTGGAGACGATGAAGCTTTGGGTGTCAGACAGCCTTGACTTCCACACGTTGATTAACAAGATTCTCTGTATCTTTGAGCTATGAATTTCTAGCTTCCTGTTGTCTTCGTTTCCCCAGATTTAACGGCATGCTCTACATCGACTTGTGCAAGAACGGTGACATTGATTATTGTGAACTGAATGCTCGTTTTGGTGTCCGCTCCATCATCGCTGACCCCGTCACCTTCAAGACAAAGAGCAGCTACCTGAGCCTGGCCACGCTGCAGGCCTACACGTCCATGCACCTCTTCTTCCAGTTTAAGACCACCTCCCCGGACGGCTTCATCATCTTCAACTCTGGAGACGGCAATGACTTCATCGCTGTGGAGCTGGTTAAGGGGTGAGTTTTTGTTTGAAAGGGCACAGTAATATCATTTGACCAACCTAATCATAAAATATCTATATTTTTTGTTGGTGGGTGGTGAAGGTGGGTCCAAAATGGGTAGATATTTATCACACTTCCAGTCATGCGGGAAAAGTGGGGATTCCTTTGGAGTCAGCATGGAACCAACAAATAATCCTATAAAGGGCCCGTTTTTTTAGCCCACTTTTGTCTCAGATGGCCCAACACACAAATGTTGCCCAGTTCAGAAACCAGATTCTTGGACCACAACACTGTGCTTTTGTAATGGGTACAGGATGAGGTTTATCATTGTCTTGCTGAAACACACAATACCTTCCCTGAAAAAGATGTTATCTTTATCTCAGCCACCATGTGAGCTAAAAATGAGTCCAGCGTGAGTTTAGTGCTCAGGTTCCATGATGGTTCTACCTGTGTTTGGCTAGGATGGGAGCAGACGTTGATCTTAAACCTGCATATACTTTCCAGGATTGATGTTTCACCAAAGTCCACACCAAAGACACCAATCCGCCTCCGTACCTTAAGAGATGCGGGATGCTAAACTGAACACTGACAACAAGCTGGATGGTCCCTCTCCTCTTTTGTCTGGAGGACTTTGTTTCGATGGTGTCCAAACTGGATTTGAAATTTCAATTTGTGTGACCACAGTACAGTTTCCTCTTTAGAATGTCTCACTTTCAACATCTGATATATTTCCAAAGTACTATAAGAGCTCAAAAGTCACCTTAGGAAAGTAGGCCCACACTTTCCAAAGAAAGTCCAAACTCCAGACCAAAAGTGGAGATGAGGTTTTGTTTTAGAGAAACCCAACTGAATATTGTTGCATGTTTTTTCATTTTTGTTTTTAAATATCAAAACAATGTCAGCTGGGTGTTTCCTGCTTTTGTTTCTCTGTATCTAAATGATTTGATTATTTTGAAATGAAAAAGTGTCGGCCACGAAGTTGTCTGACTGACAAGTAGTTGAAGTATGAATTGCATGTTTCCGTTGAGCTGCCAGATTTTCTTAAACGTTACCTTCAAGAGTTCTGTGAGTCTTTGTGGGTTTTCTCTTGCAGCTACATCCATTATGTTTTTGATCTTGGAAACGGGCCGAACCTCATCAAGGGCAAAAGTGAAAGAGCCCTGAATGACAACCAGTGGCACAACGTGGCCATCACCCGGGACAACAGCAACACCCACACACTGAAAGTGGATGCCGTGGCCACGAGCCAGAGCATCAACGGGGCCAAGAACCTGGACCTAAAAGGTACGCTAAGGTGTGCCACCTGTGGCAGGATCTTATTGTGTCTCAGACACTTTCCAGTGTAGCACCTTAGTTTTGGATAAGCAGGCTTTCCTCGTTGTTAGAAAACACTGGTTTTCTAGAAATTAATTAAACTTTTCTTTAATGATTACATTTTGTATTCTTAAAAATCAGTAGTTTACAAAAACTAAGGTGACTTTGGCCTTAAATATCCACCATCTGTACCTGTTTCCTCCTAATTGCACCGGGGTTTCCTGGAGCCCATCTCAGCGCTCTTTGGGTAAAAGACAGGGTTAAAAACCTGGATAGGTTGCCAGTCCATCACACTGCCTGTCTGATGAGGCTCAGCAGCGTCCACACAATGATGTTTTGGCTTTAGATGCTTCTGATTGGCTAACTGCACAGTACACCTTCAAACACAAGGGGGACACTTTATGGACAATTCCAAAGAACTCATCTGAGATATCAGGAAAAGAATCATGTGCCTTCACGTTTGTGGTTCCTCTTAGACCAGATGCCTGAAGGTCCCACATTCATCTGTTGAAACAACAATACATCATATTGCTCAGGAAGGACATGACTTCTGTGTGTCTGAGATGAATGAACTTTGGTGTGAAAGGTCCAAATGAACCCAAGAACAACCAAAAACCTTGTGAAGATCAGAAAGACATCATCATGCAGAAAGAAGATAACTTAGACATCAACCAGCCATCAGCCAACAAGTTAAAGCTTCCAAACGTGAACCCAAACGTCCTCCTTCCCAGGTAGTTTCTCAACTGTTTACCTCATGTGACCAAAACCAGGTGAACAACTTGCAAGGCTCTAATCAACTGATTTACATATTATTATTATTTCCACAGTTCAAAAAGTAACAAACCTTCCAGATAGTAGGTGGGACGTGTTCAAGAATCAAGAATACAATGTCCAGCTACCTTTGATAGAAGTCTTTGAGGGTTACCATGACCTGGATGACCCAAAGTCCACACCAGCGCCCCTAACATATCTCCAATTTTGTCTCAATGTGGCTTGAGAGGACAAAGTGGCCTCCTGACGTCAGTATGGTCTCAAACTGGACTCAGATCCACCAGTTCTTTCAGGAAGTGAGGGCCAGAATTCCAACCAGATCCTGTGAGAAGCTTGTGGTGGCATGTCTGAGATGTTGAAGGCCAGTTCTACCAAATGTAAATCAGGACTCTTAACCAGAAAGCTTCTTGAACTTTACTGTCAGACATGAGAGTAAAAACTTGAATCTTCTGTAAATGCTTTTGAGTACAGCTGTATATTGAGAGATTGTCCCTCTCCATGTCTGTTTTGTCCTGCAGGCGACCTGTTCATCGCAGGACTCGGTCCAGGCATGTACGCAAACCTCCCCAAACTGGTGGCCTCCAGAGAGGGCTTCCAGGGATGTTTGGCGTCGGTGGACCTCAACGGCCGCCTGCCAGACCTCATGAGCGACGCCTTGTTTCGCAGCGGGCAGATTGAGCGTGGATGTGAAGGTACACCGTCCCTCAGATCTCAGGCTGATTTAGACTCCTACATCACAAACGTGAGCTCCAACTCCAGCTCCAGCAGCCCTTTCTTCCTGCTCAATGCTAACAGCAGCTCGTCAGCGCTGCGTCCATACGGGAGTCACTCCATCCTCTTAACTGTACTCGCTGCCTCCCTTACCCACTGCTAAGGTCATCCAGCGCTTCCTCATCTGCACCATCACATCTTATCGGCCACATTGGCCGCCCACCGACAGAGCCGTCAAACTCGTGGCTCCAGCTGCTTTGCAGCAGCATAAACTTCCAGCAGTGCTCTCATTTTTACTGATTCTCAAATGCTTTTTGTAAACCTTGTTCTGTTTTGTTTCTCTGAATGATGGGAATGTTAAAAGTCTTAAAAGGTACAAAATACTACAAAGTACTACAGAGCCTTTGCTGGGTGCCTGTGTGTGATGACATGGTCACAAACCCACATTTAAAGCAAAAATCAGTAAACTCAGTTGACTGTTCACTAAACGGCACTTTTCCCTGGTTCAAAATAAAAATAGACCACAATCAGTTCTGAAAGATGAATCCCCCCCGCCGTGCATCATGGGAGGTCCCCCAGCAGTCTAGAGCAAAATCGTGATTTAAAGTTTAAACAGAAAACACAGAACAATAGATAAAATCAGTGGTTAAAATATGATCAAGTTTTGAACAGATGAGTCTTCAACTTGGATTTAAATAAACGGAGTGTTTCAGCTGATCTGAGGATTTCTGGGAGTTTGTTCCAGACATGTGGAGCAGAGAAGCTGAAGGAGGGTTCTCCATGTTTGGTTCTGACTCTGGGAACTGATAAAAAACTGGATCCAGGTGACCTGAGGGGTCTGGACAGGTCATGCTGGGTGAGGAGGTCACTGATGGATTTTGGTCCTGGACCATTCATGTAAATGTAAAGTAGATGTCTCCATCCTGAGCACCCACTGAGAGCTGGTTCCACCAGAACCCAATCCAGGAACTTCCGGTTCTGCTGCTGGTAATTGTAGGAACCAACAGAAACCTGCATTCGGAGAAAATAAATGAAATGAAACTAGGTATTTAGGCTTAGAAGCAGCTTGGCATCTTTTCACTCCAAAATAGTACATAAGCTTGAATTCTTGTCCGGCAGTTTATTTACAGTATTATTCAAAATAATCGCATTATAAAGTGACTAATATGAATAATCCAGGTTTTTGGTATATTTTTTTATTGCTATGTGGCAAACAAGTTATCAGTAGGTGCAGTACGACCCAGCATTCATGACGTGCACGCTCTTAAGGCTGTGTAATTGGGCAATTAGTTGAAAGGGGTGTGGCATTCAATCAGTGAGGTCATCAATTTTCTGAACAAACAGGTTGAATCAGGTGGATGAAGCCAGCACTTGTTGAACTGCATTCGAAAGCCTGAGGAAAGTGGGGCGTTCAAGACATTGTTCAGAAGAACAGCGTACTTTGATTAGAAAGGTGATTGGAGAGGGTAAAACCTATAAAGAAGTGTAAAACATTATAGGCTTTCCAGCTAAAATAATCGCCAATGCCTAAAATGGAGGGCAAAACCATCAAAATGGTTTGAAGGATAACCAGAATGGCAAAGGTTCAGCCAATGATCAGCTCCAGGATGACCAAAGACAGTCTGGAGTTACCTGTAAGTGCTGTGACAGTTAGACAGTTAGAAGACGTCTGTGTGAAGCTGAATCTATTTTCACGAAGTCCCGCTGTTAGAAAAAGCCTCGTGCAGAAGAGGTTACAATTTTAACACATCAACTGGCCTAAAGAGAAATGGAGGAACATTTTGTGGACTGATGAGTGGAAACTGTTGTTTTTGGGTCCAAGGGCCACAGACAGTTTGTGAGACGACCCCCAAACTCTGAATTCAAGCCACAATGAAGCATGGTGGTGCAAGCATCATGATATGGGCATGTTCCTCCTACTATGGTGTTTGGCGTATTTATCGCGTACCAGGGATCAGGGATCAGTGTGCATATGTCAAAATACTTGAAGAGGTCATGTTGCCTTATGCTGAAGAGGACATCCCCTTGAAATGGTTGTTTCAACAAGACAATGACGCCAAACACACTAATAAACGAGCAAAGTCTTGCTTCCAGACCCACAAAATAAATGTTATGGAGTGGCCAGCCCAATCCCTGCACCTTCATCCAATCGAGAACTTGTGGGGTGATATTAAAAATGCTGCCTCGGAAGCAAATCCAAGAAATGTAAATGAATTGTAGAATGTTGTTAAAGAATCATGGAGTGGAATAACCGCTGAAAGGTGCCACAAGGTGGGCGACTCTATGGCACTCAGATGTGAAGCAGTTATAAAAACAATACAACTGAAATATTAGTTTAGTGATTCACAGGACTGCTAAATCCTGGAAACAAAAACATAGTTTTGAGTTTGTACAGTCAACGGCTACACCGTTGCTTTGAACACACCCTTTTAACGAACTGCACGGTCTTAAGAGCGTGCACGTCATGAATGCTGCCTCTTGTTTTCTGAGAATCTACTGCTCCTACTGGTAACTTGTTTGCCATGTAGCAATAAAAAATATACCAAAAACCTGGATTATTCTGGCCAGTCACTTTGTACTGCTATTATTTTGAACTGTACTGTAATTATGAACCTTTATTTAACCCGGGAGAAAACCGTTGAAGCGTTCTGTGGTCATGGCAGCTGGGTGATATTTTCTGGTTTTCCTGACTGAACACATGCTGTTCAACGTAGCGGTTTAGTGAACGGTCAGCAGCAGAAATACGAACCAATGTGACAGTGATGCAAGTCCTGAATCCTTGAACGTGTCCGCTTCGGTCACTCCTGGACTCCGACTTGAAGATGGTTCACAAAGCAAAACTTGCCAAAGTTTTTCATTTGCTTTATGTTCATCTGATTGTCTGTGCCTTTTTATGAACCGTAACTGTTGAAACATTTTGTACAAGCTCACAAATGTCAACGAGGACAAAATGTTTCAAGCTTTCTGTGCATTTGTTGTGGCTGTTTCTGTCATCCTCTGAAGGTTCTGGTTCATCGTCCTCAACCCGCTCTTGTCTGCATGGATTCGGTTTCTTCTCACATCTGACATTTGGTGTATATATTTTTGTTTTTAACACATTAACTCACAGAGCTCTAATGCTTTTTTCTTCTCTTTTTTTGACATTCCATTACAGTCAAAACAGAAAAATAACTGGATGTGTTTGGTTTTCTGTGACAATCCAAATGGTTGATAATGTTGTTCATTGTACTATATGTGCAAAAGTGATGATCAGTTTATTTTTCCAAATAAAATCTCATCAATCACAATCAGCTGTTCATTCATTCTAATGTTTCATTTCATGTGTGCTTGTATGCCTGTTTATCTTTTTTTTTTTTTTTTTGGTGGTTCATCACGATGCTCAGTCATCCCAATCTTATGTCATAAGAAACGTCCACATGAAGCTGGTTTGTTTCTTCGACTACGGGACTGAGTACAGCAACCCACTGAGGGACCACCGGGGGGGGTAAAGTGGTGCTGACATGCACTGAACACTGAGCAGGAAGACCGCGGTTCAGCAGTACACTAACGGCCACTAGGTGGAGGTAAAATACAGCTTACACACGGAACAAAAACCAGTGCAGCAGTATACTGTGCTGCCACTAGATGGCGGTACGGTGCTGCAGGCAAACGCTTCAGTTTTATATCCAAACTCATTTTTCACCTCAGTCCTGATTCTGACGATCTTCTTAGAGCAGTTCACATCCTTTAACCAGGTAAGTCTCCACACATTGAGGACCAACAGCTGCTCTATTGACACTTTATTAGAATTATTGTGCAAATGCTTGGCACCAATTTGACCCACAAACACTTACCTTTGGGATTGACCCACGGTGAGTGCTGCCAGACATGGACTGCTTCTTCATTCTTTTTGGGTCTTCCTCACAACATATCAGTATACCATATTAAATCTAGCTTTCATGAAATTTGGACCAAATACGGCCCCAATGCCTGCCACAACACAAGTTTGGTCCAGTTCATGAACTTTGAGGCACGTCTAGCCCACATAGCACTTGCCAGAATCATAACTGAGCCAGACAGTAGCCCAGATTAGGCCCAAATGTGTCTGATATCTGTAAACTGAATTTTTTAAGTTCATCTAAGTTTTGTGAGGTCCAATAACCAAAAGAAAATGAAGAACTGGTCCATGTCAGCTAGATATTGGGTTTGTGATTGCAAAGCCGCACTAATTTTGATTGACCAGTTATGGGTCAAATATAACCGTGGGTTTGGACCAAACATTCTTTGCTATCAGTTACTTCTGAAATATATTTCTTTTGGACAGCTGTTGCATTATCTCTAACTCTTCTGCAGCTGTGGCTAATGCTGGTTTAGTTTGAATGTAAAAACACAAACACATCCAGGATCCTCAGCTTTTGATCGACAACTCATTACGACCTAAAGGAGCTTCCAAAAGCTACATAAATCAGTGAGTCGAGGTGTGCAGAGGTGCATACTTCCGAGTTTAAACCAGCTCAATGATGACGCAATAACCAGTGAAACTCTGAAGATGGGGATCATTCAGCTGGAAAAGCATGGAAGCTCTGTGAAAAGGAAAATTATTTATGCCATTTCTTGTTTTGACTCGTAGCAAAAATCCCAGTAGGTCTCAGTGATATTGATGGTGAATCTGGACATGAAACTGGGTTCCTCTTTGTCTCATTTTTCAATCAAGCCTAAATTTTATGACGGTAAGTGAAAGTGTTGAGGAGTTGTGGCCTTTTTTCTTGAAAATGTTGCTTTGGTTGACAAGTGTTCATCTGGACTCTCCACATAAACATAACTTTTAAAAGTAATTACACTGTCAATTTCTGTGCTGCTGTCATCACATTTGGACCTGGAAGTGGTGAGTCATCAGGTTATAGTGACAATGTCTTAAAGCTGTAGTAAATGTAAAACAATAAGCATCTGTTTGAACTGGTTTTCTGTATAAAAGACACCTGTTCACAGCCTCAAACAGCCAGACTCCAAACTCAATCATAAGTAAGACCAAAGTGCTGTCGAAGGTCACCAGAACCAGCATTGTAGACCTGCAGCAGGCTGAGAAGTGTGAATCTACAACAGGTGAGCAGGTTGGTGTAAATAAACCAACTGTACGAGCAACTGTAAGAACATGGAAGACCTACAAGACCATTAATGATCTCCCCTCATCTGGGCATGTTGGGTCAAAATGATGATGAGAACAAGGCAGAAATCCCAGAACCACATGAAGGGACCTGATGGATGACCTGCATGGAGCTGGGACCAAAGTAACAAAGACCACCATCAGTAAGACACTAAACTGAGAGGGACTCAACTCCTGCAGGTCCAGGTGTGTCCCGCTGCTTAAGCCAGTACAGGTCCAGGCCCGTCTGAAGTTTGGGAGAGACCATATGGATGGTCCAGGAGAAGACTGGGAGAATATCATGTGGTCAGATGAAACAAAAATAGAACTTTTTGGTGAAAACACAACTCGAAGTGTTTGGAGGAAGAAGAATGCTGAGTTGCATCCCAAGATCCCCAAACCTACTGTGAAGCACGGGGGTGGAAACATCATGCTTTGGGGCTGGATGACTGATCCGTGTTCAGGGAAGAACGAACGGGGCCATGAATCGTGAGGTTTGAAGCCAAAACCTCCTTCATCCGGGAGATTATTGAAGATGGACCGGCTGGTCCTTCCAGCATGACGATGATCCAAACTCACCGCTCAGGCAACGAAGGAGTGGCTCCTTTAAAGCATTTCAAGGTCCTGAAGTGGCCCAGCCAGTCTCCAGACCTCAACCCCATAGAAGACTTGTGGAGGGAGTTGAAAGTCTGTGTTGCTCCAGAGGAGATCTGCATGGAGGAACGGGCCAAGACATCAGCTACAGTGTCTGCAGACCTGGTGAAGACTGGCAGGACACGGTGGACCTCTGTCAACGAAGGTCATGTTACAAAGGATTGAGTCGAACGTTTGTTAACCAACAAATACTTGTTTTGCACCATAATTTACTAAAGAAATCTTTAAAAATCCTACAATGTGGCTTCCTGGAAACTTTTTTCTTATTATTTTGTCTCTCATAGTTACAGACCTGTCTCATCTCAGTAGGAGAACTTATGCAATCAGGGCTGACTACATACGTTCTCGCCCCGTTGTGTGTGTTTTGTTGATCAATGTGGCCAGAGTTGTCATATCTGAACATTTATACTTTATCAAATTTCCAGTTCATTTACTTCTGTTTCCGGTTCCTTAGACACTTAATCTTCTGTTTTTAGTTTTTGGTCTAAAAATGCTTTTAACTTGATGAAACAGTCTGGGCTCAACAATCTGTTTAGTCATGTCGATAATCATTGAGCTCAGGGTTTGTGTGTGTGTGTGTGTGTGTGTGTGTGTGTGTGTGTGTGTGTGTGTGTGTGTGTGTGTGTGTGTGTGTGTGTGTGGTTGTGGGATCCGTCGGACCCCCACAGGTCCCAGCACCACCTGTCAGGAGGACTCCTGTGCCAACATGGGCATCTGCATCCAGCAGTGGGAGAACTACACCTGCGACTGCTCCATGACGTCCTACACAGGAACGCAGTGCAACGACCGTGAGTCCAGATGCTGCATACAGAACAGAACACACAAGACTCAGAATGGGTCAGGAAATCCAGACAGAAAACTATCCAAATGAACACATTACTAAACCAGCGTGCCACCAGTGACTGGATAACATCCTTCAGGGTGACATGTTTTCATCTTCCTGAGCAACTCCACCTCTTCCAGCATCTGTATGGCGGGGGACAGTCCACAGGGTCCATGTTGGCTTCATGTGACTTGCTCCCACTGGTTTCACTGGTTCAGGCACCCGAGAGATGAATGGGGTCTGAAATGGGTTCTCGCATAATAAATATATATTAATAGAGCACTTTTCTAAACATGCTTAACATGCCATCAGAGAATTCAATTCAACTTTAAAGACACTTTGAAAAATACAGTTAAACTGCCAATTAGTCCAATTAATACAAAGCAAATAGAATAATTATTGATTCGCTAAGGAAACCAACAGATTGCATCAAAAATTTCTTTTGGTACAATCCCCCATCCTGAAGAAGCACCAGGCGACTGCACAAAGAAACTCCTCTTTAACAGGGAGAAACCTCTGACAGAACCAGACCCAGGAAGGACCAGCATCCTCCTGGACCGGTTGGAGGGGAGAGAAGATCAGGAACACCTGCTGGGAAGAAGGAACAGAAGAAAGAAATGGAAACTTATTAATAACAAGAATAAAAGGGAAACAGCTGGTCTTCTGTGCTAAGTTCATCGCTGAAGTAGTTCCTCTACTGACCACTAGGGTCAGGATCCAACATCTTTACCAACCTCCGGGTTAACATGTTTCAACTTTACAGCATCATTAAAAATATTTACAGGCTGGTACAAGAAAAGGGAGCCCAAATCTAACCAAGTCACCCGTGAATTTATTGAAACTTCTTTTTTCTGGTAAAATAAAAAAACTAGTTCAAATGAGAACAGAATAGAGTCCTCTGTCCGATAATGTGTGGGTAAAATATTCCCATTAATTAGTCAAATCCCCTTTTATGACTTCTTGTTATTAGATGTTCAGCCAGTGGTTCTGCACTGCAGAATGACACTAATTATGGAAGTAAATTCACCACAGACCAGCTTTAGGAAAAGAAAATCCATGCTTTGTTGAAGCTGAAGCCGTTCTGGAGGAATTTCCTGAATTCCTCCTGAACGTTCAGCTGCTCTGATCCTGGAAGATCAGAAGAAGAAGAAGCAGCAGAAGTTGCTGCTGCTGAAGGAGCTTCGACCCGCCGGTAACTTTAAGGGGTCACTTACGTTTTTCCTCCAGAGCCGTGAATGTTTCCATGGCTGTTTTCAATAAAGACACAAATTAAAATAGTTATTCTTATCAGCTTGAAAACATTGCATTTATTATTGTCACTTAGATGAACGGTCAATCACATTTTAATACACAGAAAAGCAGTACATCCCAAAGGAAAACTTTCTCGTACCACTGCATGTGCTCAGTGTTTATACTCCAGATGTGAGTGATGCTTAAATCGCCTCTGGTTCAAAGTCTCTGCAAGAACAGGCGTGGTTTCTGGACTCGATCTGCTCTGAATGCAGTCAGGACCCTCAGATCTGCCTTTGAAACATCCAGCCGTCTCTCTGACAGACGGTTGCATCATGGCTGGCCACCACTTGGGTACCCGGAAAACCGGCATTAAAATTGGATGCACTTCAGGTGTCCGTCGTGTGAACCATCGCTGCTCAGTGAACAACGCTGCCAAACACCTGCCGTTGTCAGGTTATATGTGGAGCGTCTTAATGCGTCCCGAGTTTCATTAACGACTCCACTGAGCCGCTGGAGGTAATTATAACTTACATAAACCTGGTTTACTGTTATTTATCTGGACATAATCATAATCAAAATAAACAAAAAACATCACCTTGTCCTATAGCACCTATTGCACGTGTACTATAGATTTTTTTAAATACGTTTTAGAAATCCACAATAATAAAATGTTTAAGCAAATACCAACTGCCGATGAGAAACTTCCTCTGCATGACCAATACTGAACCAGTAAGTTCATATCTTTATATTTAGCATCCTTAGCATTCAAAATATGAATCTGCCGTATAAGAGCAAGTAACAGTCCTAGATGTTCAAATGGTGTTTTTTTTTAATGTTTTTTTTTTTTTTTTTATGTGAGTAAGAAGCCACAATACCTGATGCTACTGCTAAGTGTGGTAGCATGACGATTGAAATACTTTTATTACTTTATATAAATTCTCCTAATATAGTACAAAAAATTACATAATTTTCCTCCCCTATCAACCAATAAGTCATTAGTCCAGTAGACATTTGTCATAGCCTTTGAACAGTGAGAACAGCAGGTCGATCCTATATTCATCATTGTTGACCTTCTGCTCCCTTCGATACAGGTAAACACAACATACTGCTATCTATACCCTCAAACATGGACATCTCAGGATAAGTTCATTAGTGGTCTATTACTACCGTACTGGGTGTTCCTTTAACATGTCATGGCAGGGGAAAATATTTTCATTATATCACCTCTCCACAGAGGTGCCCCAGGGCTTGGTACTGGGGCCCCATCTTTTTGCCATGTACACCGCCTCTCTAGACAATATAATTAATTTAGTTTCCCACATCACTGCTATGCAGATGATACACAACACACCCCCACCAGATGACCCCACAATCTCTACATAAATCTCAGCTTCCCTCTCCTCAGTCCTGAAGTCCTGGTTATCCCTGCCCTTCATTCACTCAGCCTCCATATCAACAAATATTGTCTACTACTGTCACTCCCACAAAGGTTACAAAGAACCTGGGTGTCATATTTGATGACCAGTTATCATTCTCTGACCATGTTGCCTCGGTGTCCTGGTCGCGCCGTTTTGTTCCCTGCAACAGTAAAAACAAAAGACCATACTTGACTCAATATGCAGCTCAAGTCCTGGTTCAGGTCATGGTTATGTCCCGCCTCCATTACTGCAATGTCCTACTAGCCGTCCTTCCAGCTAGTGAGATCAAACCGCTACACAAGGTCCAGAATGCAGCGGTGCATCTGGTCTTTCAACCCAGACGGACACACGTCACACCTCTGATCACTGATCTTCTACCTGTGGCTGCTCCAATAAAACACAAGTCTCTGTCACTGGTCTACAAGGTGACCTCAGGGTCCACACCTGCCTATGAACTCCATTGTAAAGGTTTACACCCCTTCATGCTCTTCACAAGAACACAGACTGGTATTGTCCTCTCCTCACACAAGAAGATCTCAGTCCAGACTGTTCTCCATGTTGTTCCTCAGTGGTTCCCAGTGGAAAAAGGCAGAGTCATCCCTCCCAAGGTGGTACTGAGTAACTTCCTGTGCTGGTTTTTAGAGCAACAAAGAAAATGTGATTGAAAAGAGACTGAAGGGAGCTGCCTTCTATTGGCCTCAAACCTATGCAAAACTCACAAATCGAGCGTTAAATGTCTCTGCAGGCTCTGAAGGATGGGGGTGGGGGGATTGTTCCTGGTGCTGGAGTCCATATCCATCATAGATCTGTCACACGGTTTACAGAGAGAAGACCAAGAGAAGATGAAGTAGTTCAGCAAGGCAATAAACTGCAGCTCATGACTGAGCGGTGGCTGAAAAATGAGTCTGAATCGAACTCAGAAAATATGAAAGGCTTGTGGAACTGGAGTGGAATAATTTACGACTTCATGTTGAGCTTTCTAAATAGAAAGAGAAGTGAAGGAGCCATCATGCGTGTGCATAGGGGAAGACGGATTGCCCCAGGAAGTTATACGACTCAGTCAACTGAACTTGCTCCCGGGCATCACAAGCTTGAATATCTACACTATAATACACGTCTCTTTTGTAAACTAGACCTGTAGTCCTCATGGTTTACATTTTAAGTGTGATTTGAGGATTCAGCCTTGTATTTGTATTATATTAACTGGCTAATTTACTTTGGATGTTAACCACAATGGTATGCTGGTGTGTGGACCTTCACAGGTTGGGTTCATTCTTGGGCACAATTTTCAGATGCCTGAAGGTCCCACGATCATCTGTTCAAACAATGATACACAACTATAAAACATACACACACACACACACACACACACACACACACACACACACACACACACACACACACACACACACACACACACACACACACACACACACACACACACACACACACACACACGTTGTCTCTAGGAAAGAGCTTGCGACTGATGTAGGCAACAGGATGTAGCTTTTCTGGTGACCCGCGCAGAAGCACAGCTTCAACACCTCTTTCAGAGGCATCAGTCTGCAGATTTAAATATTTGTCTAAATTGGGACTGTGCAGAACTGGGTCCTTACTCAGAGATTGCCGGAGGTCTTACCACTGCAGTCCACAGAATTTGGTGAGGGTGCCGTTTGCCTTTCATATCCCTCAAGATTGCAGCTCTTGCTGAGAAGTTGGGGAGAATCTGTGGAAGAAACCAGCCATCCCCAGGAAAGATCTTAACTGCTTCCTGGTCTGTGGAAGAGGACATGACTCAATAGCTTTGATTTCATAAACCTGTGGCTAAATGACCCCACCTCCAATGGTGAAACCAAGGTACTGTGTCTCTGCTCTGGCCAGGACACACTTTGCGGGATTGATTGTCAGGCCAGCAAACTCAAAGCAGCTTAGGACCTCTGAAAGATGTTCCATGTGCATTTCCTAGGAGTCACTGTAGATGACAATGGCCTCAAGGTATGCACATGCAATCAGCAAGTCCATCAAGTACCTTTTCATCAGCCTTTGGAAGATGGCAGGGGCCCCATCTAAACCAAATTACATGACTGTAAATTCAAACAGGCCCCATGATGTATGGAAAGCTGTCAGCTCACAGCACCGCTCACTGAGAGGCGCCTGCCAGTAGCCCTTAGAAAGGTAAATGACAGTGAGATATTTAGCTTTCCCCAAACCCTCAGTAAGTTTATCCATTCATGGTGTTGGGTATGAAGCAAACTTTGAAACAGAGTTAAGGTACCTGAAGCCGATGCAGAATCTAATGGTTCCATCCTTCTTTGGAACCGAGACAGCTGGGTTGCACCACTCACTTTTTGAAGGTTGAATGATTCCCAGCGAAAGCACAAGATCCACTTTTTAGCACAATAAATTTTACCAGATCTGTGCGACCAGGATACTCTTGAAATATATCTGAAATGAGCAAAGATTTTACCTCAGACTGTTGTTCTTTGGTGAGATGGCTCAAATCCAGGTCAGCAGCAGATTTGGATAACAGGAGATTACATCAACAGTGTCTTTGAGCTCTCTCCCCATGTTTCCTCTAACAGAGTCAGAGGGCCCCTTACCTCATGACCATAGAGAAGCTCAAAAGAGGAGAACCATGTAGAAGCTTAAGGCACTTCCTGCAAAAAGCAGGTAAGGCAGCCACTGATCTCAGTCAGATCAAGTGTCATCCACAAGCTTCTGGAGCATTTGAGTGTCTGATTAAATCGCTCCGGGAGCCCCCGAATGGGATGGTCCCAACATCCCTGATGCCCAGTAACTTGTAAACCGGTTTTAACAGCACAGACATAATGTTAGTTCCCTGATCAGTAAGAATTTCACGGGGGAAACCAACCCTTGAAAAGAACTGTTTTCAGAGAATAAGACACAGATTTGACCATGCTGATAGTAAAGGTTGCCATTCCGTATAATATCCCCCTGCTTGCCATTTCCAGGCTCAACAGTCTCCTTCTCTAGCTCTCATGAAAATGGCCGACATTGACGGGACATTTTGTTTCATCTCAGCTATGATGGTGGGGATTTTAAAGCCCCAAGGAACCTCTGGAGCAACTTCAACCTGTGGTTTATGTTGGTATG
Organism: Xenentodon cancila; assembly: GCA_014839995.1. NCBI lineage: Eukaryota > Metazoa > Chordata > Actinopteri > Beloniformes > Belonidae > Xenentodon > Xenentodon cancila. Next base: position 1,254,446 of record CM026210.1, on the reverse strand, counting down.
ATTTCTCTTGCCTTCTGAGCCTGTGTGATTTCCTAAGGTTTGTTTCTAGGTCAGTGGCAAAGAAAGGCAAGACACTAAGAGTTGGAGGATGCTCATTATGCTTAGCTTGGACCCTTGTCACCACAACATTACATTTTTGCACAGGTCTCAACAAGTCATAAAGTACCGACAGGTCTTCACCCAAAACTATTGGGAAGGGCGAGTTCTCTTTAACATTTAATAGATAAGATTGCCCTTGCACTTCAATAAAGATGTCAGCTGTGGGATAAAGCTTTTCATCACCATGCACACGACAGATTGGTTTCACCACTACATATCACATTACTGGGAACATGCCGTCTCTGCACCAGGGCCTGAGTACTGCCAGTGTCTATCAAAGCTTTCATTTTTCTGCCATTGATTTTCATGACAGTGCATTTTCTGGCTTCAAGGCATCATTTTGGCGTGGTACAAAGCACATCTGGGTCAGTTTTGAGGCATTTCTTGGGCACATGGGCTTAATGTGACTTTTTTGCCCACAAAGTTAAACTGGAACAGGTTTGGCAAATGCATTTTCCTGCTGCTCATCCCCCATCAGGAGTTTACTTGCACTTGCTTTTTTCTGATTTAAAGTGTGGCTGTAATACGGTACTTGTCTGAGCTTGAGCGCTAAATCAAGCAGTAGAAATCTTGGTGTTATCTTTGATAAGGAAATGCAATGAAAGCATCATTGTAAACAGCTGACAAGAAATTGTTTCTCCCAGTTGAGAAATATCTCCGAACTCAGGAGAATTCTATCTAAAGCTGATCTGGAGCTGGTTATCCAGGCCTTTGTGTCTACTGGTTAAGACTATTGTTACAGTTTGTTTTCTTACCTGAATAAAAAAGAGCTGTCCCGTCTGCAGCAGGTTCAGAACTCTGCTGCGAGGTTCTTGTCCGACACCCACAGAAGGGCTCATATTATTCCAGTTCTCCAAGCCCTTCATAGGCTCCCAGTTACGTTTTGCATCAGTTTTAAAATCCTGGTGCTGTTCTTCAGAGCCTTGGATAGTCAGGGTCTCCCTTACATCAGAGACTTGTTATGTGCCCCCCCCCCCTTAGAGGCTGAGGTCACTGGACCAGAACCTACTGATGGTCCCTCATACCTGTTTCAGGACCCAAGGAGACCCATGTTCCTTGGACTCTGCTTTTAAGAGTGATCTGAAAGCCCACTTGTTCCTCCAAACATTTTAACTATAGCAGATTGGGGTCTGTTTTATGACCATCGTGTTATTTTAATTTTTAATGTTATTCCTTCTGTGACTTTAATTTTTCTGATTTTTATTTTATTTGCAGTTTAATGTATTTGTATTTTTTTTTTTTAGCACTTTGTGACGTCTGGCTGTGAAAAGTGCTGTATAAATAAACTTTTACTTACTGACTTATTTAGAGGACCTGCAGGTCTGGATCCAAACCTCACATTGACTTCTGTTACTAACAAACAGGCTTTTTTTTCTGTTGTGCAAAGTGCTTGGACATTAAATTACTTAAAGTACTTACTAAAATTGCTCCTGGGAAAACTTTGTAATTAACCATAAACGGTAAACTAAGAAATATGCTTTCTTATAGATGTTAGGTAAATATCTAATTTGATGACACCAGCTTTAGTAACAATCATTAAACATTTTAAACAATAAAACCAGATTCAATGACTGAAATGACTATGAACTACATTAATGTCTCAGTCAATGTTGATCCATGGCCGTCTGTCATCATCATTATTATTATTTTATTTTCTTGCATGAGATTGCAATGCATGATGGGACTTCCAGACACCAGCCCTCCATGCAACATCCCAGCTTTTCGAGTATTGTGGTTGTATCTTCTTCTGGATCAAGGGCTAAACATTTGAAATAAGTTGGTCAGTGTGTATTAACCCTTGCAAGGCACTAAGGGTTCAGCAAGCCCTCCGAGGGTTAGGGTTAGGGTCTGTTACGGTTTTTGGGTTTATGTTCCGGTTTTATTTGGAAAGCCTGTGTCCTTGTGTTTTTGTTTTGTCTTGACTTCCCTTGTTCCCACATGCCCTGATTGTTTGCACCTGTGTCTCATCAAGTCCTGTGTCTATATCTTGTCTTTTCTTTTCCTTGCTCTCTGCTGGTCCGTCATGTTCCTGGTCATAGTTTTGTTTTGGGGGGTTTTGCCATTTTTGGGCTTTTGTTTTGTAAAGGTAATCCTGCTCAGCAGTATTTTTTGGGGTTAAAATAAATCTCACCTCTGAGGGAGTCGAGGACCTTTACTCTGGCTTGACTCATTTTGATCCAAGCCTTTCAGTCTGGAAACTGCAGCCTTGCATATGGAGCATGTCACAGTTTTCCATCTTAAAATAAGGCTTGTTGCCGCAAGGCGGGTCGTCAAGGGGGCTTACAGGTGATGACCCAGGACGGTGGTCCAGCTGGTCCCAAGCAAACGGACTGGCAGGCAATCGGAGCAATCAGCAGGGTGACTGAGAGTCTATTTTCCCCCTCACTGACCTTTATATCTGGCCCGCTGGGAGCTGGATTGTTCATTGATCTCCCAAACTCAATGCTTCCAACCTTCAGGAGCATCCATGGAGCTTCTCTTTATGCCCCCCCTCCTCACCCGCCATCTGAGACGGGACGCTGCTCAGTCTGGAAGCAGCAGGAGATAAAGCTGAGCGTCATTAATGAGGCTGACGAAGGAGAAGCTGGTTTATCTCTGTACGACGCAGGAGGGGAATGAGCTTTGTTAACACGCTGTTGATAAGAGGAGGATAATGTGTTAGTTGACCTTCACCTTGCCGGTCTTCCTCGGCTGCTGTTCATCCAATCTTTGCCCCCTCACTGTTCCACCTCGTATAAATCTGGAGCAGGAAGCGAAATAAAAAGCAAGAGAGCAAGAAATAAAGAAGGTGGGGGTGTTGGTTGGAAAAACAGCCATGCATCACGCCGGACAGGTCATTTGAGGATTGCAATGCTGCATCTGAGTGTTCTGGAGATTAGGAAGGCTAATAATTTCTGAGGGCCATGCTTTATGTTAATGTGACAGGCCGCTGCTGTATATTTCTGCTGAGATGCCGTCTTTGTGGCTCTTAATTTTTCTTTAATAGAACTTTTGTGTTAGTTTCAACAACCGCCTTGCAGGGTTTTAGCTGCCCTGAATTAACTTGTTTTTGACGCAGAGGACGTCCTCTGATTCTGTCCTGCAGATAAAAACCAAGGACATCGCCGGCACGCGAACGTCACCAGAAACAAAAGATGAAATTACAGATTTGGAAGGATTATCACCTGGCCTTTTGTACAGGTGTAAAGCACCATCACTGCTGTTTTTCTAGTTACACCAGATGGACATCAGTGCATCTTTTTTATAACTGTTTAATTCTGTAAATGGACTTTTTTCTTTATGGCGCCAGCTCTCAGCAGCAGTTGTCTCAGGACATGATGCAGACAAAGACAACAGGCTTTTTTTGGTCTACATCTGAGCCCTTTGCTCAGAAAATGGTGTATCCAATTTCATCATCAGCATGTTCATCAAGGTCTGCACAAGTCTATTAATGATGCAGTAATTTGTATCAGGCGTGTTGAAGCAGGGAAACATCTAAAACCTGCAGGACAGCGGCCCTCAAGGAACTGAGATTGACAGCCCTGATTTAGATGGACCTTTTAGAGCATTTTGTCACAGCTGTGTCATTGAGGTTTCTCAGGAAAACTGGTTTCATTTGATAGTTTGTATCAGTGGTGTCTTAGGATGTTCTAGCGGCCCCATGTGGACCAGTGGCTGGGATGTGGGCGTTTTTCCAGGACATGTCTCAGATTGGTTGGTGGATTTGGATGATTGACTGTGGAATCTTCACAGCTGACGGGCAGATCACACATCCACGTCACTTCAGGCATTGTCCTATCAGACTGATAGTTATCCAAGATGACCTCTCTGTACGGCTTCTTTAGTTTGGTTGTACCACTATCAGAACAGCTGATGGATGAAAAATAGATTCAATAGAGTTAAACGTTACAGACCAAAGTAGGTTCAGAGTCTCACAAAGTGAAGTTTTTTTTCTTGTTCTTCAGCTGCTAGCTCAGTGATGTTTCAGTGAGTGGTCTTCCTGACACCGTTACAGTTTGAGAAGTTTGAATGTACCCCAGTTTCTGTGGCACATCACGTTCTTGTTTTTTTTGGGTTTTTTCGGTGTACTATATCAGCAGCTTGGTGTTGGAGTTGTGTTTTGGTTAAGTGGAGATCTTTGGAGGTCTTTTTTAAAAAACGCTTTGCTGTTCCTCTGGTTTGCTGTGTGTTTTCATACTGTGTGGCCTACCTGCTAGGGGCTCTCATTAGGAAGAAGTCGCATCCAGTTTTAATTCTTTTTACATTAAAAAAATCAGTTCAGTTTAAATTATTCTTATGCAAATTCCTAAAAACAACCTAACTAAGGAACCAATAGATTGTACTGAAACTTTGATTTAATCCTCCATCCTCAGCAAGCATGAGGCGACAGTGGAGAAAAAGATCTCCCCTCTTCCAGGAGAGAACCCCCATCAGAACCAGACTATTTTAGCAGTCTTAGATCATGATGCTAACTAATGCTGCCTTACATTCATTCTTATCGATTTTGTCCACATCGTCATTTCAGTCACTGTTAAAATTAAATACAGTGCTGCTGGAGCTGAAACGAGGACCACCAGACCTCCATCAGCACCTACAGTCACTCGGTTGCCTAGCAACCAGCCTGCGCTGGTCGGCTCCCTGTCGCCCGCCGGTCAACAGAACCCAGCAGTTGATGCAACCAAGTAGCAGGACACAGATCGCGTTGTGGGCTAGTGGTCCGGTTAGTCAACCTGGAGGTTCTTCAGATGGTCCAAGGCAAAAATCCTTCCACTTGGCTTCTTCGGCTGCTGTAAATAAAATTTGGTAATTGTATGTCGCAGTACCACTGCTGACCGCATGGGGGCGCACAGATCTGCTGTGCTGACATAAACCACTGACCGTACTGTGGTAATAAGTGGAGAAGGTCACCGCGTCTTGTAATACCCCTTCACCCCAAACCTGGCCTTTGTTGTGAGCGGTATTCAGTAAAACTTTGGGGCTTTTGTAACTGTTTTACTGACTTCCTGCTCTTCTAACATGTACCTGAGCAAACGCAGCCGTCCTACGATGCATTTACATGCAAGTCCGGGCTCAGTTGAATTTTCATGTTAAACTATGAAACTGCTTCAGTTGCTCTTTGACTTCAGCGAAAGGCCATGATGCAACAACCTGAAATGGCTTGGAGTAAGTTATTCCTTTTTTTTTTTTTTTTCTAGCTTATATACATCCAAATCACATATGTACAATATAAGATTAACATTTACATTTTTTCAGCAAAACCAGAAAAACAAAATGATTTCTATGCGAGTTCCCTGAGGTATGTGGTCTTCGTCCAGGATGAAGACTTCTTTCATGTAGCCAGTGTGATAATCCGCCTCCACCTCAGGAGAAATGACGGTCAAAGGCGATCCTGACTGCCGCCATCAAATCCCATCACTCCAGCAGTCAGAAAGGATTCATGTCTAAAATTAAGCACAGAACATAAAACATCCATGTGACAAGACTGCAAAATGTTTGAAGAGCCAAAAAAATTGAAAATAGTAATATGACTGAAGGAGCCACATGAGCAGACTGTTTCTGCACCTCATTATGAACCTCGTACCGTCTGTTGAGCAAATGCTGCGGGTGCCGGAATCAGTCGCAGTCTGGCTTCATTTACAGGAAGTGACTTGGTATTATTCCAGTGTCAGTGAAGAAAAGTGGAAATGTCAACAAACGGCGACGACGCTTCAAAGAATCAGAAGAATAAAATATATTCATGACTAACATTTTCTTTGCTTGTTCTCCCTCAGTACAGAGATGCAGGTTGTATCTGATGCAAAAGAAGACAACTGAATTAAACTGGCTTGGTTTTGTTCTCCACAATGTCCATGTACCTGATTTTTCCTGTAGAGGTCTTCAGGAAAAATTATACAAAACCACAAGCCTGTGTGTAACTGGCTAACAGCTAGCTCTCGCCGTTCCTACTTCTTAGTTATAGATCACATGACTTACTGGTAGCTGTGCTAAGAGACGGTTGTGACCGCAGTCAGAAAAGCCGCCTGAAGCAGCTGAAGGCTGCTCGCCATAGCCGACCTGAGGTTGACCGGCCAGACTGCCTCTACCTCATCAGCCTCTGTGTCTCGTAGCCGCTGTAGCCGCTGTAGCCGCTGTAGCCGCTGGGTCGAGTGATCTTCTACTTAGACCATTGCAGAACTCTTCCAGGTGTACAAACTGGACCACTAACCAATGGCATGATTGGCTACTTGTTGCTTGATGGCCACAAGGCTCACTAAATATAGTACATTTTCTTTGCTCATTTACACTTTGACGGGCCGCCGGGCCGCCGGGCCGCCGGGCCGCCGGGCCGCCGGGCCGCCGGGCCGCCGGGCCGCTGCGCTGCTAGCAACGTGAGTCCCTGCAGAGTGTCACTATTTCTTGCTTCAGCTCCATCATCTTGTTTCAGCAGAAACGTCTGACATGAAGACGTTTGGACAGATTAAATCTGAATGAATGTAAGGTGACATAAGTTAATATTTTAGGTTAGCATGAGCTAAGCCGTTGAGGGCATTGAGAGCTCAGCTCCTGATTGGTTCACGTCTTCTTTTTCTCACTTGGGTTTGTCTATGCAGCTTGGTGGGCCGTCATCTTCTTCTGTATTGTGGGGTACTCCAGGGATAGATTTTGGGCTCTTTGCTGTTTTCTCTGAAACTGTAGTCCATCTTAAGAGACATAATCTGACCTTTCATTGATTTGCAGATGATATTCAAATATACTTGCCTATTAAAATGCCTAGTGCAACTGGAAATCTGGTTAAACAAATTAGTTGTGATACAGAATGACTGACTTCTACAATGACTTAAATAACACTGCAACAGCGACAATAATTTCCTTTTAGGGATCAATATAGTATTTTTGAAATGATAATAAGACAGAAATTGTTGTTTGGTTGTTCAGCTCACATGGAAGACTGCGCTGCCTCTCTTGGCTCTTTAAGGTCATTTACTTATTCAGTTATGAGAAATTTAAAAATCATTAATTAATCATTTCTAGAAAGTGAGCTTGTTTTTTATGTTTAAAAAGGCTGGTACCACTGTATTTGTCTGAATTTCTTCATCTTTATACCCCGATCAGCGCTGACCTCACTCAGATGGTCCTTGTAGTTCCCGGGCCCAGACTCAGAAACGGAGGTGACCAGGCCTTTTTCAGCAGCTTGTCCCGTCCTCTGGAACAACTGACAGCAGCTCAAACCTCAGATGCCTTTAAATCTGCCATAAACCTATTTTTACTCACTGGACTTCTATTCCAGTTGAACGTGAATATCTTGTCATAATATATCATTTTAAGCTGTGTCTCGTGGCGCATTGAAGATTGTTTGTTTAATTTTTCACATGATAAAGCCCTTTGGTAAACCTTGGTTGTTTGTAAATCTGCTTTATAAATAAAATTGACCTTGACTTTGACCTTGACCTTACAATAACTGCATATTGCTTTATGGTACAATATCAAACATCATCCATAATGAAGCTGCCTCAGTGCTGACATCATGACAAAGGAGTCTTAAGAACGTGTTGATGGAAGAGAAATTGAGGGTGACTGAACAAGAGTAAATCTTGGGCAGCGTTGTAAAAGTGCCAACCTCCACGCCTGCTGGAGGATCATCTAGAATTAAAACTACAGAAGTTTGTTTGTGCTGCTTTGTGTGGATTTGACTGTTGGGAGTCCTGTAATTTCTTGTAATTAGGCAGCAAACAAATCTAAATTGGGTTCGAATCTCAGAAAATGCTTTTGAAATTTGTTTCATTGACAAGGTCCATCTTTGACGTGCAGTAATCCCTAATTTACTGTGTCTGTTGTTTTATGAGTAAAAACTGCCAACCTGGGGTAGTTTTTCCGGAGGCCCATCCCTGGAAGATTGACAGCTGTCTTGAATGTCTCCAACTTGTGAATTTTCTTTCTCAATAGTCCATTTCCATTATTACTGGCATTGCGCAAAACCTACATATCTAAAAGGAAATCCTGTAATGGAAATACCTTAAATTCAGTGGCAGCGCTGGATGTGACGTAGCCGGTCAATCCAAAGTCAGGAAATCTAGTTTCCAGCTGTTTTTGGCCTCATTTATACGATGTAGTTGTATTATAACACTAGTTAATCCTTGTTGCTGTGTTGCATAAGGGCTTCACCTCTGAATGATCATCTGAATGATCATCCGCTGCCTTCATCCTCTGTTGACTAGACTTGCAACCGCAGTAACGGCAATCACAATAATTTGTCCTAAAACTTAAGCTGTTTCGCTCTTCTTCTGAGTTTAGATCTTCTTCTCTTTTGTTTTAAAGAGAAGTCTCTCAGGATAGGATTCCAGAAGAGTTACACTCATAAAAACGAAAACACCGACCAATGGAAACGCCTTCCCCTGCAGTGGTCCCTCTGTCACGATTTCAGAATTGTTACTTTGTGACATTGCTCCACCTGCTGTAGAACTCCAAATAGTTTGGAAGTTATTTTCTGAACCTTGTCATGCTGATGTGCGACATCATTTGCTTCTTTAAGGCCATTGGTGATGTCTTTCCCTCTTTGCATTGTGTTAGTGCATTGCATTTGACAGATGGTTTTATCCAAAGGGACCTACAACAAAGAAATACAATCTAGCCACAGTAACTCACGCCTGAGTGTGTGACATCTGCTTTTCTAGAAGTCGGCACTTCTGCTGATCAGTTCATCAATGACGATGATCAGCAGCACCTGGCTGCATCTCTTAAATCCTTTGGAAGCAGTAAGGGGTAAGCCTGGTTTGGCCACGTTTTTTCTCTCTCTTTTTTTTACCTCATCTCCAACCCCTCCTCCACACCCCTCCCTTTCTCCAGGATCCAGATCATTGCTGCTGCCTTCATTAAAAGGTGAGTGTGTCCGGGGCAAGCGCACATCAAAGGAGCGGTTCACGCTGCAAATGTGCCAACAAGGAGGGAATTTTTCCTTTTTGTTTACATCTTCTGATTTAATGGATACGGAAACGTTGGAAACGTTTTAGAAATGAATCTGAAAGAAAGCAAGAATATATTGCTAAAGTGGTCGCTTAGCGGATGTACGGTGTTCTGCTTCAAGTCTGCGATGGGGAGTTGATGGACATCCTTTTTCATGGTTTCAAAGGAGAATCCTCCGCGATGTCTCGTGGAAACGGGGAGATGAAGGAGTGAGAAGAGCAAAGGCTCGGTTCGAGGATGTACTTCTGTGATGATCTGCTTTGTTTCTCCCTCATGCTTGGCTAAGTACATGTCTGAGCATGATGGTCTGAGGTGTTTGGAGATACTGGGGACCGACACACTGCTGATATTCACTATTTTTATTCTGCTTCCTATTGTATCCGTTTGAATGTTAACATAATGTGCCCCACTGGTCCTTCACCTTTACGGACTCCCATTAAAAAGCGATCATGCCAGATACCTGGACTGGCTGTCCTCTACCAGAGCGCCTGGGTCGGTTGTCTCATTCTGGGATGTATTGCTGTCTCAGCAAAGCAGCCCTCGTTCCCAGCAGGACGGTTGTTGGTGAACTCCCTGGGATCCACTAGACCTCAGATGGCGATAGCCTTATATTCCTACTCTGACGGTCAAAGCCAGCATGTTGGGCAACACTCCTCTCCAGCCGTCTCCACATACAGGTCTTCAGCATCTCTGAAGGGTGGTCACGGTGAGTGGAAACACCCTCAGCAGGTATTCAGACGGATCTCTACATGGACCACATGCATTGATGATGATGAGTCAACTACTGATGTCATCATACGTGGCGACTGCAGAGGAGATTGTTTTATTTTTGCTAACTCTGTGGCAGAGGAAACAAAAACAGCAGTATGAACAAACCACTGAAAGTCGATTTATATAAATTATTTTTCTTTCATTTGACTCATGCTCAAAATTGTTAACATTAGATGAAGCTTCTGTAAACCCACACCTCCAATTTAACCGTATTACCAAACAGTCTTTTTTTTTTTCTACATATGCCTCTAGGATGTATTTAAGTCCATTTGAATGATCCTTCATGAAAGTTGGTCTTGTAGTGTCTAAAATGTCTCAAGAACATTTTGGGAGAAGGTTTAACAATGCTGATACATCATCTGTTAGCAACATTTACTAAGGGGCGGGGTTTACTGATCAGGTCACTAAGTCAACCCATATGCTGTTACACATCTGTGTCAGTAGTTGAGTTTTGATTGATAAGACACCTAAACATAGGAGGTTTACTGTTCATACGAATCATCTGCTGATGTGAATTATGCCTTGCTACAACGAGATCTCCATCGACATTTAGTCAGGAGAAGCAGATCTTCACAGTTAGAAAAGCTGTCTAGAAATAAAGTCAGTTGACTATTGTGAGCACTTTTCCTAAAAGTGGACATCCAGCCATGATGACTCCAAAGACGTCATGCAAAATCCTCAGTGAGGCAAAGAAGAACCCATGAGGAACAGCTGAAGGCTTGACGACGTCACTGGAAATTAACTTGTGTCCATCATCATCTAACTATCATCCTAATGCTGAAGCACAGTGGAGGGAGCATCATATCTCAGGCTTGGTTTACCACCTCATGGACCTGGACGACTTTCATCACTGGGAAAGTGAATTCCTGGGTTTACCAGAATCTTCTCCAGGGTAATGTCAGGATGTGACTGGGATGAAGATCACTCTTGATGGCAATGCAGAAAAAGAGTAACTTCCAGAGGGGTTCATCTCCGTTTTTGCCTTGTAACTACCCATAAAAGCCCATACCCATAATTGGTCCAGGGTTCTAAAGACATCAAACTGTTTCCATGCCAGAACATAAATATTCCATATAAAACCAAATAAACTAACAATATTTAGAATTTTGAAAGTGATGCTTATTTTAACAGTTTGATTTATACTTCCTGCTTCTCATTCTGCTCCCTTCAGCTGGGACCACGTACATCTTTGGCAAAGGAGGAGGTCTCATTAAGTTCAACTGGCCAGCAAACGAAAGGCCGAGTACCAGGCAGGACAGACTGACCGTTGGTTTCAGTACCTCGCTGAAAGACGGCATCCTGGTCAGAGTTGACAGCGCTGTTGGTCTGGGGGACTATCTTATGCTGCACATCGTGAGTTTATCCTTTTATTCCTTTGTTTTGTTTAAGTTCGTTTACTGTTTTGTTGGTTCTACATGTATGAGACGACCTGAGGTCACTTGATGTATTGGTTCTAATCAACATGAGTACAAACCCGGCTGTCGGTTAAAGTGGCAAGCAGAAATTTTAAGAGTTAAGAGTGTAAAAAAATAAAACAAATTGTCAAAGCTTCCATCCATTAACTTCCACTAACCCAGGTTCAGGTTATGTCTCACTCCCCCAACCACCTCCTCCAGGAGGAAATTAAGGCATTTCCAGACCAGCTAAGAAAGATAATCCCTCCAGCGTGTCCTGGGTCTGCCTCATGGCCTCGTCCTGGTTAGACCTGAAACCCCTCCCCAGAAGGTTGATAAGTAGGCATCCTAGCCAGATGAACCATCAGCTGGCTCTTCTTGATGTAGAGGGGCTCCAGGTATCACTTCCAAATGGTTGAACTTCTCCTACAACCTCTAAAGGAGAGTCCAGCTACCCTACAGAAGAAACTCATTTCAGCCACTTATATCTGTGAGCCTTTTCTGTCAGTTACAAGTTACAGTTGATGACTGTAAGTGAGGGTAGGAAAATAGATCCACCAGTAAGCAGAGTCTCAGTTTTCTCTTCACCACAACAGACCAGGAGTCTGCATTGCTGCAGATGCCACACTGATCCACCTGTCAGTCTCCTGCTCCATTCTTCTTTCACTTGAGAGACTCAGAGACACTTAAACTCTTCCTACTTCCTACACATTGAGGGCATTCCACCTCTTTCTGACTGAGAACCATGGTCTCAGACATGGAGGTGCTAATTGAATAACTGGTCCACTGTTCCACAACCAGGATGGAACTTGTAATGTTCCTCTTGGATCTGAGGTTTGACAATCATGTATTCAAAGCTCTGTAGTGTCCAACCCCTGGTTGGAAATTGTGGAGTGGTAATGTCTCTCTACACTGTGTGGAGCAGCCTCCACTGAAGATGACCAGACCTACAACTGTGAACAGTGAAATGTGAAACCTCTGTGTTTTCTTGTTTCAGCAACAAGGCAAAATCGGGGTAACCTTCAACATTGGTACTGTGGACATCACTGTGCAGGAAAGCAGCACCCCAGTGAATGATGGGAAGTATCATGTTGTCCGTTTCACCAGGAACGGTGGCAACGCTACTCTGCAAGTGGACAACTGGGCCATCAATGAGCATTTCCCAACAGGTATCACACAACCAATAAATCAATCAGTCATCAAAGCTTTGAGGCAGTGAGTCATGTAATAGTTGCACTGCTTGGAGAGACACAAGACACATCTGTTTCAGAGAAGCAACTTTGTTTAGAGAACTTTCTCCACTCTGTTTATTTTCTTTTTTTTCCCCTCATAAAATGACAATTGTGGTCCAAGGTTTTGGCAGTGGAACAAATTTTTGTTTGCACAAACCTTGCTGCTTGTTTCTGCAAGTCATATTGATCTGATAGATTTTGTATGAGGAAGACTTCCCATCCAGATGAACAGAATTGGTCCTGGTGTTCCACAGAGGCTTGTACTTAGACCATGACTTTTCACTCAATGCATGCTTCTAACCGCTGTTATCAAACACCATTTCTGTGCAGATGATACTCAGCCAGACAAAGCCAAATGAAGCCTATAAAAATAACAACATACAACATATTTTAACGACTAAATCTCTGCATGGCGGTTAATTTCCTGTTACTAAATCAGATCAACACTTCAGAAATTCAGTTATCTTCCCCTGTTACTGGTTCTGGTGGAACCAGCTCCCGGTTTGTTTTCAGGATGCATACCCCGACTCTATCTTTAAAATTAAGCGTTAACCTTTTCTTTTTTAAATGCTTATGTTTAGGGATAACATCTTTAATGATATGTGCATATTTTAGTATGTAGATGTAGTCTTTACAAATGCCTCTCTTTCCTGTCAGCTCAGAACATGCAGTGTAGAAGAACAACAGGACAAATGTCCTGTGATGTCATCCACAGGTTTCTGAAGTGTGATTTTGAAGCCTGTTTTTCTTGGTACACAGCACCATGTTTGAACTGGGCAAAAAGAAGAGCCCTAGGAAGCCGGTTGGAACACGCCCATCTGATGTCATAACAGTTACCTATGTTAGCCTGGCTGACTTAGCTTATGCTAACCTATGATGCTAATTAACATGACTTTATTTTAAATCTGATCAAATCTGTCCATGCATCCTCATTTCAAACGTCACTACCGAAATGAGTGCTGCCAGAGTTGAAACCAGGACTAGCAGATCTCTTAGAGTTGTGAGCTGATTGACTGCAGGTCCCAGCAGACCTTCAGAGCTGCCAAGGATTCGGTGACATTTCTGTGACATCAGGAATGTCGGCTGTGTTTATACCTGATGCAGTTACCGCTAGCTGCCTCCTCTTAGCTAAGCTTTGTTCTCTGATCCTTTCAAAGAAACTCACAACTTCTCATGGTGGTATAATACAGTAATCAGGATAACAAAACATATTCTCCGAAATAAAAATGACTATGTTCAGTTAGGCCTGTAGGAAGTTGACTTTTGCTGACCAGGCACTTTGTGGCTAAGAAAATAAAAAATCCATAGAAATACTCCAGCAATTCTGCTGCTTGGAACTCAAATAGTGAAGCTGCAAATTTTGCAGGAACCAGCATTTGTCTCTTAGGCTTAATTTTGGGCTTTTATGGATGCAGTACTTTCATGTAATATGTAAACTCTGTCGGCCTCTGGTGGTCTCCAGCTGGAACTGCAATCTGAGACATGAATTCCTTGACTGGATTAGTTAAAGCCAACTGAGATTATACATATGAGCTAGAAGATGAGCCTTATGAAATGTGGTAAAAAAATAACAGCGACCCAGTTTGTTTCAGCTCTGTTGCTCCAGTTTCCAAAGTATGCTGTGTGCTCATTAATGAGTGGAAAGTGTGAAAAACCTTTCTCATCCTCTGCAGCAGTAGCATTTAGGCCGAGGGTTTGACAGCTTTGGCAGTGGATGTTTGGCTCATTTGTGCGGCCTCTCCCAGAGCCCACATTTCCTGTTTCTTCGAGGCGGGCTGTTACAGCAGCTGCAGGCTTGTTTTTCTTAACCTGCTTAAATGGGCAATCGAGACGGCACGAGTGGTTGGAGAGACACAGCTTTGCCTTCCATGTCTGAGTAGGTCTGTAAAAATTTCTCAAGATCTTCCAGATGAAAGTTGATGTCTCTGAGGGACCTGACCAAATCAGCCCAGTTGAGTTTCTGGGGGGAGGTGTTAATGGAGCTGGGTGAAGAAATAATTTACTGGGAATGTTAAACACAGGTAGAAACACTGGGCAGTTGGATACTTACTAATACAGTCTTGAACAAAGCTAGTATCCCTTCTTTTAATCCTGTTTTCTTTTGTGTAAAGTAAATATAAACCCATGTAATCGCAATGGTTCTTAGTATTAGCTAAATACAACCTCAGATTTCCAATTAACTGTATGTTTTTTTTTAAGTTATTAACAAAAATGAAACCCCACCAAAAATGTTTACATACATGAGTATTTATACACTGAGTGATAGTGAGAACTATAATTCAACAGTTCCTCCAGGAACCATGTGAGGTATCCAGTCCCCAGCCTCCATGGTAAGGTCTATGCAGCAGCTCTAAAGATTAGGGTTCAGTCATGGTGGAACCTCAGATCCAGGTGGAACAGTGCCGGTTCTGTCCCAGCTGTGAAAGACTGGACCAGCTCTACACCCTTGCTAGGGTCCTGGATGGAATCTGGGAGTTTACCCAAGCAGTCCACAGGTTGTTTGTATACTGAGTGAGCCTCACTCCCAATTGATTCTGGACTCGCCATGGTTTACTTACTGGACCAAGGGGTAACTGATCACGGTCAGCCAACATCAACCACTGCAACCAGCCTACGCCCACAAGTGGCAGGTCAAGCAACAGCAGATCCCAGCGGTCCTCATTTTGACTCTGGGAGCTCCTGCTTCAGATGTTGTTTTGGTAGCAGTGTCTGTAAAGACGGAGGAGATTTGATCAGAACAAATGTAAGATGTCCGTCTGTTCAGTCCACTCATCTGCATCATGCAGTACAAGAAACAAGAGGCTTCAGAAACCTCTGGATGACATCACTGGGGGTGTGCCCAGTCTGTAGTTGGTCCTGGTACCTCCATGGTGAGGCAGGTGGAATTACATCAGCCATGACATCGGTGCACACTCATCCCAGAGTGAAGAGAAAAAAACTGGGGTTTTTGTAGATTCCCAGATGAATGGCAGTGTAACAGACCCGTGACTAATTTTGTTTGTTTCTTTTGAACTAAAAGACCAAAGATAACATGCCGAGATGTCATGTAACTAAAGAACTATAATCTACTTTGAGTTAAAGTCATTCTGAGATGTGTAAGTGTTCTTCAGGTGACATGATCTTGATGACAACTAAATGTGTTTATAAATCTCTTCTTAAACTTTAAAGGGAACAGCGACATTGAACGCTATCAAATGGCCAGTAAGAAAATTCCTTTCAAATATGCCAGGCCAGTAGAAGAATGGCTACAGGAGAAAGGTAATTTAAATGTTTTTGGGGCTTTTTTCTGTTTCTGTGTTTGGTTTTGATAACATGCATAAACTGACTCTGTTTCAGGATTTAATGAATTGTGTGAGTTAAAGGTTTCATATGCCACTTTGATCCCTGTTTATACTGATCAGGAACAGTTGTCTTACCTGGAGAGTTTTTGAGTCCCAGTCAGGGTCTGTTTGATCACGACGCCTAACTCTTCTATGTCTGTGTGTGCTGTGGTGACCTCCCTGTTTGTCCTCCGTGTCCCTGCTCCCCGCTCATTCTGCGGTCATTGGTTACCTTCCTCAACCAATCAGAGACATTACTTGTAGTCACATTGGCACAGCAACAGACTTTTGAAAGACGTTCCTTTTTTTTTTTAAATCAGGGGTGGGGCTGACCCCACATGGGTACAGATGCATGGGGGGGGTTGATCTGTGGAGTTGAGAAGACCAATGTGAAGATAAAATTTCTGATTGTATTTGCAGACAATAGTTTTGAAAAACAAACAAACAACAAAAAAAAAAAACAACCTCTGGAGGCTCCTGGTATCACGCCTCTTTCAGATCTTTTTGTATTTATATTGCTTAATTAATCATGCACCTTTTAAAATGACACCTAGACGGCCTGAACATTGGTTTCACACACAGTTTTCAGCAATTGAATCAAATCTGTTTCTTTTCAATATAAATGAGATATATTAGCTGAACCTAAGAGAGGTGAAAGGGGAATTTCCATGTAAATCTCTAACTGTGGACGTCTTTTCCAGGACGGCAGCTAACAATTTTCAACACTCAAGCAACGGTGGCCGTTGGCGGCAGTGATCGAGGCCGACCCTTTCAGGGACAGTTGTCGGGCCTTTATTACAACGGCCTCAAGGTGTTGAGCATGGCGGCTGAAGCCAACCCCAACATCAAGATTAACGGCAGTGTGAGGCTGGTAGGTGACGTGCCCAGTGTGGCCGGTTCGGCCAGGACCACAGCCATGTCTCCAGAGATGTCCACCACCTTTATTGAGACGACAACCATGATGTCCACAACAACAACACGGAAACACAGATCCTCCTCAACTGTACAGGTATGAATATGGACTCAAGCAGTACTGTAACTTCTCGTGTCTTTATTGAGGAGTATTCCAGTATTATGTCAGCGTGTCTGTCAACCAGCTGAAGCTTGGTAGAAGCTGGATGATGCAGCAGAATAATGAGTCTAAACACAGAAGTTAATCCACCACAGAATTACTTCAGATTAAGAAAAATCCACCTTCTGGAATGGTCCTGTCAAAGTCTAGACCTTTACCCCATAAAGATTCTGCGGAATGAGCTCCAGAAAGCCCTTCACACCAGATCTTTGACAAATGTGTCTAAACTAAAGCAGTTCTGGAAAGAGAAATGGTCCAGAATTCCTCCTAAATGTTGAGTAGCTCTCATCCAGAGATCCTAAAAGATCTAGTTGAAGTCACTGCTGCTGAAGGAGCTTCAACCAGCTCTTGTCTCCACAAGTTTTCTTTTCCAGGGGTCCAGTATCTCTTCAGGATGTCTTCTAGGTGCCATCCAAGGGAGATGTTTCCTTTCAAATAACATAGAATCTCCCCTTATCTCTAATGAAGAGTCCAGCAACGCTGCAGAAGAAACTTTATTCAGATGCCTGTATCAGGATTTTCTTTTCATTTGGTCATTATCCAGAGTTGGTGACCAAAGCCGAGGCATAGGAATATAGTAAACGGAGACCCTTGAATTCTGGCTTAGCTCTCTCCCCACCAAAACAGACGGTACAGAGTCCACACCGCAGATGCTTCACTGATCCACCTGCTGATATCCTTTTCCGTTTCCTCATGAACAAGACCTGAGATACTTAAACTCCTGCATTTGAGGTAGGAATAAGGTATTCCAACCTTTTCACTCTTCAGGCAACGGGCAACGTGGCTCCACCCGCTTGTGACTTAACCAATTGCTGGAAGGACAGTGTATTTCCAGTGAGGTGTGTTAGGGACAGCACCCGGAGATCTGGACCTTGGTGGGATGACCTTCGATAACCAAACTACCTCTTGGCTCTAAATAGTGTTTCTATGATCAGAAAGGAATTTCCTTGTTCACCTTCTGTTCTCCACATCTCATCTCTGTGCGTCTCTTGTTTTACCTTCACTGTGGGTGTGGCCCGTGATGACCAACATTCCACCCATGAAGCATTCACCAGATGAAATTGTGTCCTCTGCGGAGTGTTCGAGCGATGACGAAGATCTGGAGGAGTGTGAAAAGAACGACGCAGGTGGGCTAGGTTAGTCTGCATTTGCTTGCTTTCTTTGTGCTTTTGCTCATCTGCACCGAGGATCCAGGTATCCTCAAAGCATCGCACCCCCATGGTTAGACAAAGTGTAACTTCATAAAACGACGAGCATAGTGACAGGAAGTGTATCTGAGGAACCATCAAATACAAATTTCAGATGTAAATATGTCGTTTATCAGTCAGATAGGAAGTCCATTTAGCGTGTCGCTGTCATGAGCTACACTTGCACATGGGGTCTTTGAAAGTGGTTAACATGGTTTCCAGTAAACATACAAACGCTGGCAGCTGAGAGGAATAATAGGAGCTGAATTATGTCAATGTGCCAAATTTGTATGAGTGAACCATGTTCTCCACAACGATGCTGCAAAACGATCATCGCTCCTGCCATCCACTGCTCCACTGGTTTCATCAAACAGTTGATCACTTTCTTTCTTAGCTTTAACGAGTGTGGTTGACAGACTCCATCGATGTGTTTTCGTTGTCATTCGTGTTTGGTTTTTCCACACTTAGAGGCTTGCATTGGAACGTGTGATAGAGAACAGATATCATTGAATTTCTGTGTACAGGTTTTTCGTTTTTTGGCTCATACGTTTGCTTTTAGATGTACACGTTATTCTGTCTTTTTTTGTATCCAAATATTGAAACTTTATTTTTAAAAAAAGGTTGTGATAGCATTAGCTAAGCAATTTGAAAGCATTTGGGAATCTCCGTGTTTGAGAAAAAAATTTCCACGAGAATCAGGACTCACTGGTGTTTTCCAGGGAGGCCATAATTGGAATTCATTATTTCCAAGAGCGTTTTGTTTGAATTCATATTTTGTTTGGTTTTAATTTGGAAGAATATGCAAATATTTCAAAGTAAAGCCGAAATGCCAGTTACAATGGTTAAAACAGAAGACTTGGTCGAGTTTATTTGGTCTAATTGCATTTAAAGCAGTTGACACTGTTTGGAGGTTGTGCTTTTCTGGAAATAAAAGTCACCATTTGATATTTCTGTCTACTGAAATGTTTCCATTCTGATTCTGATTATATTTGTAGTCAAAGTAAATATTTGTTTTTGATTTAGGTCTTATCCAGCTAAGTCTTTCCCAGGTCATTCCCAAATTCTTTCAAAAAGTAATAATGGCGTGTAAATGGGTTTCGAACGGTGCTGTGTAGCCTGAGAGCGATGGGGATTTGTGAAGAAAGACGAAGACAGGGTCCCAGTCATCCAATCATGTGTTTACACAGAAATTCACGCCATTCTAACCCAGACATTGCTCGACAGCTGCATGCCTCCGTTTGGTTTTCTGGATTGTTTTCTTGCTCTTTTAAAAAGTCAATGCTATTTCTTGTTCTTTTGCATTTCTTTTGTTTAGTTTTGTTTTTCTGTTTGTTTTTTTTAGTTTTTTTTTTTTTTTTAACCAGTATAAAGACATTCCCGTCTGTTCGACAACTGTCCCAAAATGCATCCATGTATTTTGGCGTCATCGTGTGTGGCACGGCGTTTCGGTGGTTGGTGTTTCCACCGCGTAGCTTGGTACCCAGCAAGTTTCTATCTGTTTTATTTGAGCAAATACATCACCAAAAGAAACAACAACTTTCATGCCATCTACTTATGGATTGATTTGTCCTGAAGAAGAACACAAAGCTGGAGCTGATGTTGCGAGACCACTTCAAATCTCTTTAAATTCTCTTTTTGAATGCGTTCCGTAGACGGCATGAAAAGGTTTTATTTCCACGTTGTAGTCTTTTCTTTTAAGCAGACATTTATTATCCCTCCGTGTGGTTCAAAGTGATTGCATCATTTCTTTGCATGATTCCTGATTGATACGTAACACCATGTTCCCTCCATCCAACCCGTTTGTTTCTGCATTTCCGTTTAAGTTGTAAGCCATTTTTGCGGTCGCAGCGTCATCAAATCATCTGTTTTTACCCAACATCCTTTTATTTTGTCACTACGTTTGTCTGTTGGGTTTTTTCTTTTTTTGGAGACATTATAGAGTGATTCTGTTCTCTGTTGTTAATCTTTCTGTCCCCTTGACAGTAAATTTCATAAGATGGCCATTAAATGCTGCGCAGTTACAGATTCAAGGAGTTATGTACAAAAACTAGAGGAACACGTCACAGCCAATCAGGTCAAAGGTCAGCAGGTCACCAGCAGGACGGAGAAGAAAAAGAGCTGAAGAGGCATTTATCCTTCTGTGAAAAACAAGCAAGCAGCTTAGTATGAGAGTAAATTTTCATCAAAAAACTACAAAAACATTCAGATTTTATTTGGGATATCCCAAATAACATTTTATAAACTCTGGAACTTCTGGTGAAACATCCACACAAACATATGGAGCTCCAGTGGTGCTTTGGTAGATGATGAGTGCAAATATCTGGAGCTTTAGATGACAGTTTAATAAGAATATTTGGAGCTTGTGGTGTTAGATTAAAACAAACATTCTCAGCTTTGAGGAGAAGTAATAGGAATATTTGGATGTTCAGTTGGAGGGCAAAAATTGGAGTTATTCAATTTCAAACAAGCTCGGGATCCATATTCATGTTCCATCAAAGTTCTTGAGAGTACAGAATGGTATTTGGACCAGTCTAAAATTATGAAGGAACACTCGCGTTTCATTTTCAGTTTTTCTGGAGGGTCATTCATGGTTCTGTATGATGACGTGTCGACCAGTGAAGATGATGAGGATCTCAATCCGCTCATGAAACAAACTACCTGTGGTTTCAAACTTCAAAATCACGTCTCCAAATCTTTTGACGCACCATCTGTTTTTTGAGGTACCTTTTAGGAATGGGCTGAAACAAATGCTGCACAGTTCACATCTGTAGACTGTATCGTCAAAAATGGGCTGCACGCATCGTCTCAGAAGAAGTTCCCATAAACCTTTTCAATCCAGTACAAACAACTGAGACCCGACTGAGCCGAGATGACCCATCTGTGCACGTAAAACCCAAATGACCAGAACTGAAAGATGTCAGACAAAGCAAAGCCAAGAAACAGAAGTGGATTGGCAGAAACATTGTCAAGAAAGGCTCGGCAGGACACAAGAAGCCTTCACAACAGCAGACAGGTCGTTCATCCAACCCAAAGTCTAAGAAAAGAAAAGTTTGTCTATATCTGAATCTGCTGAATTAAAATGAAGAAAGGAGCAGTAAAAGACCAGAACAGAGCTTCGAAGTCCTCTCTGATCTTGTCTGGAGCACGTCAAAGGTGTCAGAGCAGATGTTAAATCTGTTTCTGCATGTGAGGAAAAGTCAAAGTCGGTGCTTAATGTGGGGTTTGACAGAGAAAATAACCGTTTTTTAAGCCTCCTGCAATCATTGGGTTCTGTTTGTTTACCATAGAAAGGTCAGAGATGGGCCATCTTATGAAATTCCTGTTTAGATCATTTGTACCTACATGGACATAAACATGTAGACATATTGGGTCAGAAGACTTGACAGTGTAAAGCTGGTGTCCTCAGTTTTGCCGTTAGTGCAAATGCCAATAAATAAGCACACATTTCCCTCTTGAGACTTTCTTTTAAACCAAAACTTGATCTGAGCTCTGAACCTCCACAAGAAAGTTTTTGATGGAACATCCGCCACCATCTGGCTTGAACCCGCTCTTCATTAGGACTAACAATATTCCTGCACATATTTCTTATTACACAATTTTAATTTTCACATTAAAAAGAAGCTTAGTTAGAAAGTTTTCATTAAAAAAACATCCTAAATGTTGCCAAAGAAATATTTACAGTATGTTGCAGTTGCAGAAGTGTTTTTTTATGTTTTTTTACAAAGGAGTTGATGCACGTACGGGGTGATGAAATAGTGAAGATTATTTGGCCCAAACTTAGAGCAAATCTGCAGTTTCTTCACCCACATCTGGCTTTGACTGACAGCGCTGACTCTTCAACACTAGCACTGTCTAATGTGTAAGCTGGCTCGTACAACACATGCCAGAACCCAAGTCTGGATCGGTTCATGCCTTTCCAGACATGCCTGACCCACACGGCACCTGCCAGTACCACAATTGAGCCTAAAGTGCCATAAGAAGCCCAGATCAGGTCCAAATATGTCTACTGCTGCTATGTGGGAACTCACTAGAGCGTAACCATCCACGTTCTCTGGTTTCGTTGTTTCTTCATCCCCCAAGTTCAGTTTCTATTCAGCAACCTCTCAATGTTTGCAGACACACTTGGGCCTGACGTCTGGCCTACTTTTGGCCTTCATAGCTTAGTTATGGCACAGTCAGGTGTTCTGTGGTTTAAACGTGATCCAGATGTCATGGGAAACCCCTAACATGGGTTTAGACTTGTGTTCTGTGGGCCAGATGTGGTCCAACTGTCATAATCTGGCTTTAATGTGGTTCGATGTGGAAGCCAAGCATGGCCCAAAGGCCCCAAGAAAATACAAAATTGGTCCATTGGTCTGGTTGCAGACTCGCTTAGTCAGTGTCAGCCAAAGAAAACTGCAGATATGGGTCAAGTTTGGGCCAAACATTCTTTATCTGAGACTACTCTGTTCCTTACAACCATGTGGAACAGAGTCTACAGCATCACCTGCTGACCACACTACTAAGGTCACGTTGGTCGGACATTATTAATATCCATTTATGTAGAGATTTAGTGTTGGCAGATCGTGGAAAAACTACATAATATCACAGACAAGGGATTGTTCAGCGTTACAGCAACTGCAGGAGGTACTGGAGGCAGTACAGCTGACCCGTCTGCCATGATACCTGGAAGGAAAGATGTAGGCGAGGGCAACGAAAAAGTTTCAAAGTGTGGCCTAATCTTTCTAAGTATGGAGCATTTTACAGAAACAAGCCAGTGAAACAAATGAAATGCAGACTGGGACACAGATCTGCGATGTCAAGGCAGCTGTGACGGATATAAAACGCCAACTTAGCCCTGCTTCGGTCCTACGGTTTACATATCAGCACATGGAGCAGCAACTTATTACACCGCATCATTAATGATTTACCAGAAAGTGAGACGAGATGCAAACAATGTGTGAAAAACAAAGAACCCACCTTTAGCAGCAATTTCTTGACGCGATCATTTCCTGTATGATATCGGTCCATCCAAGTATTCGAGAAAAATAGAAACCTGCAGGTTCTCTACCGGGGACTAGAGTCCGGATCCAGACCTGCGGGTCCTCCACCGGCCACTAGGATCCATTGACATCCAGGTAAAAATGTTCAACTTCACAGCAGAAATAAACATTTTTAGTTTAGAACAAAAACTATTTTAGTCTCCATAGTTAAATTCACTTCCATGACAAATGTACGCAGGATTTTTATGTACCTCATATGGCAAAATGATATAAAGCAATACATTTATGTATAATTAGAGGTGTGGTCTTTTGATTGGCAGTCAGCACAGCCAATGGCTGTCATGACTTTTGCCACGTCGCTCTTTACACTGTATTGATTACTTAAGTTATTGCTGCTAAAAGTGGATCTACAATCTCTTAAATCATAGGATGCAAGCTTTTACACAAATCTGCATTTTGCCTTTTTTTCCTCTTAAAATAATAGGGTGTAACATACCACATCGTTAATCTGAGAGCTCTAATTCATTTTGAGGCGTGGTGAGGACCAGAGGTCTCTATTCTGTCTAGATATGTAAAGTTTTAAAAAGTTCATTAGGTGTTATAAGATAATGAATGTTCATATGTGATTATTCTTGTGCAACAACAACAATTTTTCAAAGGCCACTATTCAAAACAACTAAGATGGCTGCAGAATTGTAAATGACACCTTGGATCAACTCATTTTTCATTGTTAAACCAGCGCCAGTTCCTGCTCCACGGCAGACACGCCTTGGGTTGGGTGGATGTCTGCTCAGCGGTGTCCAGAGGATTTCCCCTCATGGCACGGTCCCCTGGGGTCAAAGTCCAATCCAGAAGAACCAGATTAGCTTTATGTATTAATAAGGAAAACCATCAGGATAGCTGGCCAGGAAAGATCTATATATCTGGGCAGAAATGATATTACTTCCTAGAGTAGCTTTAAACCCCAAACTCCTCAATATGGTCAAACGTAAAGTTTTAAATAATCACAAACAAAAACATGATGGAAACACTCCAAAAGTGACTTTAGGTGTGTTTCCATCCAAAGTACAGAAGCTGTAAACCGGTCGTTGACTTGCATCGTCCACTGACGTACATGAAACAGAACATCTGAAGGAAACCAGCTTCATGCTTGTCTTCTGGCTCGAGCACACGGTCATTTTTACAACATCATGAATACATGTGTTGTGTTTGGTTCAGTTAATGTGAAGATGTGTCCCAATTGCATACCACATCATATTTATTTGTGGTGGGTTAACAAAATGGTCCAAGAACACTTGGTTCTGCCGGTAACAACTTTAAATGAGCCAAAGTGGAAGAGAAAACAGAAGCTTTGCAAAGCTGCGCCTGCTGTTGGACTACCCAGGTAGCAGACACATTCGGGCCTAATCTGGGCTACTTCTGGCATTCGTGGTTAAGTGCAGTGCCAGAGTTGACAAACCAGGCCAGACTTGGGTTTTGGCATGTGTTGTACGAAGCAGATGTGGCCCAACTTTCATGAGCTAGTTTTGACACAAGTGTTGTGGGCCAGGCGGGGCCCAAAGGTCCAAAGAAAAATGAAGAGCTGGTCCACGTCTGGAAGAGACGTGTTCGAGTTCAGCCAGCCACACTCACATTGTGCCAATGCCAAAGTTACCTACTGCAGATGTGGGCCAAGTTCGGGCCAAACATTCGTTGCTATCTGGGTAAGCAGCTGCTGGTTTTATGGGATTGGGACACCGTGCGCCTGCTGTTCCTCTAACATCGGTCGGTCCGACCCTCGCCCGTTTGTTGTGTTGTTTCTTTTCTACTTTCCCTAAATGCAACTTACTTGCAGCATGCATCAACATCCTGCAGTGCGACTAAAACAAAACTAAACGATGATAGTGGTAACCCATTCTCAGCCAGTACCGTCTCTCCCTGATGTACACCCAGACTGCACGGCCGCTCCACGTCCAAAGACTAACATTACAGAAAGACTTGTCCTCAGGGAACACATGAGAGAGGAGCCCGGCGTCCCGTCGAGAGCCTCTCTCAGCGGTGTCTGTTTTCTATTGTGTGCATCTGGTTGTAGTGTGTGCAAAATTTTAAATGGCTTTGTTCTTTCATCTTAACATTTTTCATTTGATAGTTTAAACTGGTCTTATTTTTACCCAGTTTTACCCGCTGGCATTTTGGTTCTGGTTATGTTTTTTGGCATATATGTTCTTCTTGTTTTTTCCTTTCTTATACGTGAATTCAGACACTAAATCACAGGGTGAAATATTTATCATGTACAGTTGCAACCGGAAGTTTCTGTACAGTTTAAAGGACACAACTTTTTTTTCCCTCCATGTCTGAAAATAATGGATTTAAAATT
Source organism: Xenentodon cancila (assembly GCA_014839995.1). Lineage (NCBI taxonomy): Eukaryota > Metazoa > Chordata > Actinopteri > Beloniformes > Belonidae > Xenentodon > Xenentodon cancila. The sequence goes on along the minus strand of CM026210.1, from coordinate 1,229,114 downwards.
CTTATCCTGTTTTAACTGTCAGGAATCATTTTTTTTTCTTTAAGATGCATAAATAACAAAGATAGTAATGAGAGAATTTAACTTCATCCTATCTGTGACCACAAAGAGGTATAACGGGGTTTAACGGGTATATAAGACACATGAACGTAGCTCAGGTACAGTGAGTCCAACACGAACAACAGGAAGGTCAAAAGTAATAAAACGGCAGAAAAACAACAATAAATAGTTATATAAGCTCCTCCACAGTAGAGCTCCATCAGCTCCTTGCTGACTCCTCCCCTGATGCATTTAAAATGCTGCTGGCTACAGGTATACTGGAGTATTTGTATCTAGTTCTCCTCACAACTGGAAACCTGAACCTGGAGTCAGAATCAAGGACTGAAATTCATTAAACAGACGGTGGGCAGGTCCTGGTGGGACGCTTCAATTGCTCCTCCCAACCTGTCTACACAGAAGGTTCCACAACGAGCGCTGCTCAGACCCCAGTATTTATTGCAGGTCTTCATTTGTTGTTGAATTTTTTATAACCTCTTTCACATTCGGAAACTTTGATGCCCTCGGTTAGTGTCTGGTAGAACTGAATTGGTGTAACCTGGCCCATTCCTCCCGACAGAACTCCGGGAGTCCATTTTGTGGATCTTTGTACTTTCACAAGCCTTTTCAGTGCCCACATCTATCTGTCCATCCATCCATTACCTTCCTCTTATCGGTTTGGGTCGTAGGGCAGCGGTTTGAGCAGAGAGGCCCAATGCTCAATCTCCCTGCTGTCCACTCCAGGTTTTCTTAAGGAATACTGAAGAATTCCCAACCAGCCGAGAGACATAATCTCCACAGCATGTCATCCCGTGGAGGAGACGGAGAGGTAGAGCAACTGGGAGTTGGGACACTGAGGCCCCCGTCTCTGACTGCCACCTACAATTTAAAGATAGCATAGGTAGTTGTGCTGGTACCTGTACTATAAATCAGCTGAGACCGGATCTGGCTTGGTCCGTAAAGGTTTTTGGGCAAAGCTTAGCAAAGCAGACTGGGCTAATGTGGGCTAACCAAAGCTAACCTGGGCTGACCTGGGCTAACCAAAGCTAACCTGGGCTAACCAAAGCTAACCTGGGCTGACCTGGGCTAACCAAAGCTAACCTGGGCTAACTGGGCTAACCTGGGCTAACTGAGCTAACCTGGGCTAACCAAAGCTAACCTGGTTTAACCAGGAATAACCTGGGCTAACCAGGGATAACCAGGGCTAACTAGGGATAACTAGGGATAACCAGGGCTAACCTGGGCTAACCTGGGCTAACTAGGGCTAATTAGGGCTAACCTGGGCTAACCTTTGCTAACAGGACTAACCTGGACTAACCTGGACTAACCAGGGCTAACTAGGGCTAACCAAAGCTAACCTGGACTAACCTGGGCTAACCTGGGCTAACTAAAGCTAACCTGGACTAACCTGGGCTAACCTGGACTAACCTGGGCTAACCTGGGCTAACCTGGGCTAACCTGGGCTAACCAAAGCTAACCTGGACTAACCTGGACTAACCTGGGCTAACTTGGACTAACCTGGACTAACCTGGACTAACCTGGGCTAACCTGGGCTAACCAAAGCTAACCTGGACTAACCTGGACTAACCTGGGCTAACCTGAAGTCCTAACTGACCTAAAACAGGAAAACCTTCCACAACCTTACAGTCAGACATTGGGGGAAAAAAAAAGAAAAGTTAGAGTCTTTGTGGAAACTGAATGAAACCTTCTGGTCGCGAGTGTAATTTGACGTTTTTTTGGATATGGAACTTCTTTGGTGACTATCTTGTGTGTTTTATGTCCAACAGTGTGCCGTCCTGGCAAATTCTGGTCCAAAATTAAAAATGAAGTCCACATCAAATGAAAACTATCCCCACCTCAGACATTTTGTCATCACACTTAAAAACCCACAAATTATCACCTAAAGCAGTTCCAGACCCAATCCTCACATACCAACTTGAAGATTTTTTTTCAAACCTATTTTGACAAAACAAATTCTGCTAACTATATTTTGACTGTACAAATGAATTGCATGGCTAAGAAGTTGCAGTTTAGGGTTTGTAAGACATGTCAGTGTTAGAGTTCTTCTGTTCTTTTCTGTAGATGGGCATGTATATTGCTCATTGTTTGTATATCCCCATCCCTTCCTTACAGCCTCTTATGCCGCCCGACCGCTTCTTACTGCCTTTACATGGACATGGCAACTGACTTACACTGTCACCCTCATCATCCTCATCTCCTCTGTAGTATGTTCATAGGTCCCGCCCCTTCTTCACCTCCTCCCTTGTCTTTAGAAATATCCAAATATGAAGTCATCCATCCATTCTACACTGAAGAGCAAATTAAGCAAAAACTGTAACACGAATAGATTCTAGGTACCACGGAAGTCTCTTGCAGTGAAAAAGAAAATGCAGACACATTTTTGTAAAAAACAAAAAAAACGAATTATTTACGAAGAAAAAAGCAAAAGCTAAAAAAACAGAATTCTGGTGTTTATTTTTCTGTTATGTGGTGTGGATGTATGTGCTGTTGCCTCCCTGTACCGTCATGTTTAAGATAGAACACAATCTTCAGTGGATAAAAATGATCTTTACGGTACCAAGTGGCTTTCCAACATTCTTACACAACTTTTCCTTTGTAAATTCTTTTCTTCATGCCTAAATCGTGCGGGCAATTTGTTGATGTAAGTTGACAATACACAATACGCATGTTCTGATTCTCTCTGAAATGCCTCTCAAAGATGCAGTTTGTCAAATGTTTCAGCTTTATCATTATATGTTAATTTTATTTTAGTTTTGGGTTTGTGTGTGTGTGTGTGTGTGCGTGCGTGCGTGCATGCGTGCGTGCGTGTGTGTGTGGTTACCTTCCTAAACCAGATACTTTACCGCCAGTAACGTTCCCATAGCAACAGAAACAATTGACTTGTTTCTAAGCCCCACCCCTTGAACACAGATCAGCCAATAGCAGTTGAATATAAGTTCCACAGGGACCAGAACTCAGACATCTGGAGCTTTTAGCTCCACAGAAAAACCCTGGAAGATCCTGAACATTAAACAGATCCACACAACTGTAGTTAAATACGTTGAGGTGATGTTTGCAGAGCTCTTTAATTGTCTGATGTACTTGTAATACTGATTAAAGGTATCTAGAGATGATCATTTCCTAAATCCAAACTAAACAAAGTTAAATGTCTGTTTTGGATTAAACGGCCAATTTCCAGAAGATATATCTTCATTTGCTTTGAGATTTTAACCCTGATAACGTTAATCACAGTCTTTCTGAAGCTGACTATCCAGCGCTACACGTAGGTATCGTTAATCCCCTCTGGCGCCATGAGTTCACCTCAGATCATGACGCTACCGAGCACCAGACACAAAGTTCTTACTTTCAAACTTGCATTCAATAGCTGACAGCAGATCAGAAGTGGAACTGATTTAAAAAAATTATAATAATTGAATGTTGCCAAAGAAGTCAATTTGAGGGAAAAATAATTTTAAAAAAAACTTGGCTGCTTTGTACTGGCCACTCACTGCTGTGCAAGAACAGATCTGGATATAGGTGATACCTTATACACAAACTGCATCTTTGAGCAAACATTGGTCACGGGACCAGTGGGTGAGTGTTTGGATAAAAGGCCTCGTTGAGCTGTGATTTGTGGTCTCGTGACGGATGCGCTGCTGTTTGTGGTCGTTTGTGCCGTGCATGATGTTCTATGTTAACGGATCGTTTGGAATGAGCATGAATGAGGCTGAGAGCAAACGTCGGAAGCTGTGGATGTTTGTCAACGGCACCTTGAATGTTCACTCCAGGCGTGTTCAGTCACATATCTGAAACGTAGCTGTTGATATGAAGGCTGTGTTGTGAACTTAAGGCAGGTATGTATGTAGACAATCATGTTACTGAACCTGGTCTTCTGCTGGATGAAAGACCACCCCGATGTCTTTCATCCAGACCAGGGTGAGTATTCAGGAACTGCTTCCCACAGGAGAAAAATCTACTTTATGGTTGAACAAATGTTTTTCTGGTCTCAGGGCTGCTCTTCTGAAAGAATTGATATCTGTAAGCACAATTTAACCCCAGTGGGGAATGGACTAGAGGAGGCTCGTTAATATGGGTTCACTAATTGGAAGTCATTAACATGATCAATGACGTGGAAAAAAAACCGTAGCACGTGGGGATGATCACATGGCTCATCAGAAGTCCTCATCAGTTTGGTCCTGGCTTTTCTTTCAGAATGTAAAAACAAAGACAAACTAATAAAAACTAGTTCAGAGGATTTAAAGTGTACAGTCATGTGGAAAAGTTAGCACTAACGGGCCTTAGTTTGAGGTAAATGCAACCTCCCGTGAATCCGTGTCTCATGGTTCTGGAGCAGTTCAGGTCCATTCTTCTGTCCAAAGTTGCTTTAGTTCATCAAGGCTTTTGGACGCCTCTACACAGCTCTCTTAAGGTCCACCACAGCACCTCAATCAGGTTCAGGTCTGGGCTTTGACCAGGTCATTCTAAACCCTTACTAGACCCACCACATGGTCTCACACTTCCCTCTGCTAGAGGAGGTCATGATCCACTCAATGACTGTGAGCTGTCCAGGTCCAGGTCTGCAGCTATAAAACAACCGCATATGATCATTTCTCCACCACCGCGCTTGATGAGCCTTGTTGAGTCATGAGGTGTGGAGAAGATGGAGTAACTAGAAGAAACCATAGAGAGGAGTGAAAGCAAGCATAAAACTGCTCCAGGTGCCTGCCTGAACTCGTTCCGTCTTCTAATTATCACATCACAGTCTTTAACGCTTAATGTGCTCATTGAGGCCTGTAGGCTCTGATATGTAGAACTTGGGTCTGTTTGTATTTTAAGATGTAACCTTGGCCTAAACCACTCCTTCAAAGATGTTTTCAGTGTTTTCCATCCGTGAAGAGTCTTTCTCACGGTACACTGAAGGGAAAATAGTTTGGAAATGGTTTAATAACCCTTTCCAGATCCATGTGCAGCAACAGTTGCTTCTCTTAGACCACTGCTGATGTCTTTTATTCTTTGTATTGTGTTAACACACACTTTAACACTCCAGACCTGGTTTTAGTTGCCTAATGCTAAAACCCACAAAGAGCGAACGGCTCTTACTGTGTTTGTAGCTGAAAAGATGCACGATTTATAGAGGAAAGAGGGGCTGCTAACTTTTGCATGAACTGTACATGTCTAAAAGGAAGAAGGCAAAGGAGTTCAGATATGTGCACCCATTTTCTGATTAGATTTACCAAATCATATTTTTGTCATGCAGTTGCACAATTCTGCATCAGAAATGTTTGTTGAAACTATAAGTACGAAGTTACTGTATAACCAGAACGGGTCAAGAGGTTTGAAATGATCAGGGAGCCACGACAGCGACGCCGCTGTCAGTTAAATCAAGTAAAGTACAAATATAAACAACAGTCTTATGTTTACGCTTTCTGCCGGGTTCATATTTCTGATGGTCCAGATGCTTGACTCGTGACCTTTAGTTGTGCACTACATTTCATGATGCATTGTGGGATATACTGAATGCACTAAATAAGGGTTAGCAGCTTTCCCTCCGGGTTTGGACACCACTACCAGATGGGAACTAGGGACTGAGGTGGACTGCCGAGGGAATGGTTCCAGACTCAGACATGGTTCTCAGTCTCTGTCAGTCGGAAATAATCACACGCTTCTGGACCTACTAAAGTCATGAGTCAAGCTTCTGGACCATCATGCACTGCAGTCCATAAAGGTTGGATAAGGACCAAGATAAGCAATAAGTGACCTGTAAAACAAAGCAGTGGTGACGGTTATGTTGAAGCTGATTTTATTGCTTATTAAGAGAGGTGACATCAAATAAGGAGCTAATGGCTGAATGACATGATTACAAACTGACGTTCACACTTTACTGTGTGAAAACCAAACTGTGCACCTACAATGTTTCTCCAGGAGGGGGCGGAGGCTGACGGCAGTGTGACAGTTAATTAGATAATTATTCATTCTCAATAAAGGGAAATAATTCCAGGTTACTTTTCTGTGTAAACATGACATTTACATAAGGTCTTATCTGTTGGGAGTAACGAGCTTGGAGCCTAGACACCAAACTGTACGTTTAATTAATATTGGTTGAAGTGAGAGCTGACTTCTTGGAAACAAAATTCAAATATTTAATATGAAGTACTATCATCTATGACATAATTGAGCTGATGTTAGAAAAAACTTTATACAAGGAAGTGTTCTCAGCAGCCTGAAAACCAACATTCATTTGCCTATTTAATTATTTTGTCTCCAGTCACATCAAAGATAATAATTCCTAACAATAATTCTAGCGATAAGTCAGAAAACAAGACTTCAAAGACTAAATTGACTTTTAATAGGACTGTGAAACTTCTGTTTTTAGGTCCATCCGTGCCAGCCACAACCGGCCGTTGAACAATCAGCCCAGAAGGTCATGCTGAGCCTCAATTTTTCAACATGAGCAAAAAAGATATTTTTTAAAAGCACGGATATTTGGATGGAGTAGTATGATGGAAAAGTATATCTTAAGTCAGACCACAATCACGTCCTAAAGTCCTAAAACTGACCGATGAATTTCAGAAACCTGCTCCGAGTGAAAAAGTGAAAGAATAAAAACAAGGAAGTAGAAACATACACACTTAATCACCGGCCCTGTGACCTTTTCTCTTCCTTATGAAGACCTTTTATCTTGTTCTTTAATACAAGTTCAAGAATGATAGTTGGTGTCTTTCGTAGGTGCCTTGACCGATGCGTTGACACTAAACTTAATACATATCGCAGAAAATCCAGGAATGTTTTGAATGTTTTTCTTCGTAATCACTTTAAAGGCCAGTACAGGAAGTTCTGCCATGCAGCTTTGCAACTTAACAGTGTTCTTTTCAGAAATTAGAGAAATTCCCCCAAAATCCAGAAAACCACAGCAATAAGAGAGAAATAACTGTAGAATTCCTTGTTGTTTCAATGACAATTGAAAATGTGAGTTTTACTGCTTTATTGAACAGTTAGAGTGCAGTGTCGCTGAATGAGGACCTGCTGTCTCAGATAGCTGTGAACAGTCCACAATCATTCAAAGTCAGTAGCAGATATTCGGTTTTTTCTAAATAAGACTGGTACCAGACTGGTTCTCGGCACTGGCTGATACCCAATGCCCAAGTATTTGAAAGGGAAGAAATAGTCTCAGAATATTTATAGCTGCCGTTCAACCAGAAGGTGGCTGGATTAATCCTGAACCCCATCAGGTACCAATGTGCCTTTGAGCAGCACACTGACCCCACAAGCCAGTGTTCCCATAGTGCCGTACCTGCATCAGGAGGAGCATCAGACTTAAAACCTATGCTAAATCGGTATGCAGAGGATTATGGTCCGCTGTGGCGAGCCCTAAAGATAACCTGAAAGAGAACTTTTACCGAACTGTAACGAGCACAGTGAACTGAAAGCTAACTGTAGTTGATCGTTTTGGCTCCCTGCTTGTTTCTTATGACTTTTGAAATCATAATTTACTGATAATTATATTAAACTTCTTCTCTGATGTGACCATTGAGCCGAGTAAACATTCACTGGTTTGGATGCTGCCTGCCGTGTTCGTCTGTCCAGGTTTGTCGAAGCTCTTTAACCCTCCGTGTTGCCCACTAACGCTCCTGCCTGTCTCTCTTCCCTCCAGGAGCTGAGTTAGTCATCAGGGTACTTGAGGATACATTAGCGCACCCCTCTGTAGCTCCTCGTGCACCCTCCATTCCCACTCCCTCAACCCACCACCCACTCCTCACCATTATTGAGACCACCAAAGAGTCCCTGTCCAAGGCCACTGAGGCGGGGGTACCTTGCTTGTCGGACCGAGGCAGCGATGATTGTGATGATGATGGCTTGGTGATATCGGGGTATGGCTCTGGGAAAGCGTTCAAGTCTTACCTGCCCCCACTGATGATGAAGATTTTTACTCGGCCTTCTTCATGGTAACAGATAAGACCTTGCCAACATCTCGCTTTCAAGGTGACTATGAAGGAAATGGACTTTTAGACCTAACAAACCTTCCATCTCCAGTAGGACTACCAACAAACCAGTAACCGCCGACCAGAGCCGCACCACCACCACCTCTGCCTCTGCCGCAACCCTCCACAATTCTCCGGCCATACAGCCGGCTGGCAAATAGAATAACCGCGAGCTAAAACCCCAGCCCGACCTAGTGTTGCTTCCATTGCCCACATCCTTTGAGGTAGACAGCACCAAGCTGAGGGGCCCCACTAATAACCTCCCCAATGTTCCGTAATATACCCACAGCACTCCCCACAGAGCCAGGCGTCAAGCGAGTCCCAGGGGCCTCGGAAGTGGTCCGCGAATCTAGCAGCACCACCGGGATGGTCATCGGAATAGTGGCGGCTGCAGCCCTGTGCATCCTCATCCTCCTGTACGCCATGTATAAGTACAGGAACAGGGATGAAGGCTCCTACCAGGTGGACGAGAGCCGGAACTACATAACCAACTCAGCCGTGCAGAGCAATGGCGCTGTCATAAAGGACAAGCAGCAGAGCCTGAAAGGCAGCAACAAGAGACAGAAAAACAAGGACAAGGAGTACTACGTGTGACTGTGAGACTTTTGTCAACACGAACAAGCGAAAAGAAGGCACAAAGAGAACTTTTATTATAAGTTTCCTTTGAGGAGCTTTGACAAATGATGGTATGACATGGAACTTGAATAATCCCATACTGTGCTGAGTAGTTGAACTGATATGTACTGTAACATAAAGCACACTTACTATTAAGCAGAAGCTTAATGACAAGGTTAAATAGCAACTTTAGAAACCTTCCACCTCTATCTGGTCTATCTGGTCAGAGACGTTGTTGGTATACAAATATCTCACAGCATCATTCTCCTAAGTGACTTTTAGAGCTATGTGATCAATTTTTTTGTGAAATTGTCAACTACAAATGGCTCATAATCGACATTTCCAGCATGTAGTGCTTATCAAGAGGGGTCAGGCACAAGTAAAAGGACTCTTGTATCAAAATATTACAAATTTTTATGGTTTATAAATATATAAGTGTGGTGTCTTACTTATTTTTGCTTAAAGCAAAAGAACAAAGAAAAAAAGATGAAAAGAAATCTATTTCTGTGTATAAAATAAAGTGAGCACATAGCCGAGGCCAGAGCCCATACCCTCCGTTTGCTCTGTCGCTGAATTCACCACAGTAATTCCCATCGCTGACGGACACAATGACTCTTTGTGGGAAGAATTTGTCGGTTCTCTTGGTGAGAAGTTTGTAACATGCATGCCGTCCAGTCAAAGTCCAGTAGAGCGTCTGCCGGGACAAGTCTCTTTTGACGCCGAGGCAGCTTGCCAGATTGCCAGATCGGGACAATCCCCTCTAATCGAACCTGTCCGGAAAAAAATCTGTCCTTTATCGGTGCACAGCCAGTGGTGGTTTTATCTTTTTCACAGAACTGTGTGTTGGTTCATCGCCTGTCGTTCTCTCTTTTATACGAAGCTGTCGGGAAGAAGAAAAATGCAGTACTACTACACTGTTAACAAATGTGTATACAGAAATAAATCAAATGTTCAAAGTGTGGATTCTATCTACTGTCACAGTCGACTGTGTCAAAAAAAGAGAAATTTGTTTACATATTTTATTACATGCTATCTGTTGTACTTCTTTGTAGGTAGTAAACTGTACATATACCACAACAGTTGTAATTTTTAGAACCTCTATTGTACAGACCGAAGATATGATTTATCAACAGATTTCATGATAAAAATCTATTAACAGAGACTTTAACCAGAATGTGGAAAATCATATTCATGAAGAGTAAAGCTGTATTGTTAGCCTAGAAATCTACACAGATGTTTCTAAAGTTGCATGAATATTTAACTACTTGGAGTTGTCCAACAAATACAAGGTCCCCTTCCTTCTCTGCCATGGCGTTCTCGTTCGGGGGTACACTTCTGTTTTGGTTTGTTTGCACTTTTTATACAAGGACAGGAAGAGAAGACAGTCAGGTTGATGAGCAAGATGGAAAGAGCTACGAAGGATGAGGGTTCATGGTCTGGAGGCACCGGTCACCTCGAGTCATGATCATCGGTTTGCATCTTGTTTTGACAATTCTTTCCGTTGTCATTATCTACCATGGTCGTTATTGCCATGGAAACCAGAAGTCATATTTTTGTGTTATAATTGTTAATTTTCATAACGTTTTTTCATCAGTTTGATATCAAATAAAATGTTTTTTTTTCTCTGAAAATATTTTGTAGTCATTGGGTTAAAATGGTTACACATTTACAGGAAAACCAAAACAAAGGGTCTAGATCCAGACCTGCGGTTCCTCCACGTTCCACTGGGGTCTAGATCCAGACCTGCAGTTCCTCCACGTTCCACTAAGGTCTGGATCCAGACCTGCGGTTCCTCCACGTTCCACTGGGGTCTAGATCCAGACCTGCGGTTCCTCCACGTTCCACTAAGGTCTGGATCCAGACCTGCGGTTCCTCCACGTTCCACTGGGGTCTAGATCCAGACCTGCGGTTCCTCCACGTTCCACTGGGGTCTAGATCCAGACCTGCGGTTCCTCCACGTTCCACTAAGGTCTGGATCCAGATCTGCGGTTCCTCCACGTACCACTGGGGTCTGGATCCAGATCTGCGGTTCCTCCACGTTCCACCAATGTCTGGATCCATATTTGGGGTTCCTCCACATACCACTGGGGTCTAGATCCAGACCTGCGGTCCCTCCACGTTCCACTAAGGTCTGGATCCAGATCTGCGGTTCCTCCACGTTCCACTAAGGTCTGGATCCAGATCTGCGGTTCCTCCACGTTCCACTAATGTCTGGATCCATATCTGCGGTTCCTCCACATACCACTGGGGTCTGGATCCAGAACTGCGGTCCCTCCACATTCCACTAAAGTCTGGATCCAGAACTGCGGTCCCTCCACATTCCACTAATGTCTGGATCCAGATCTGCGGTTCCTCCACGTTCCACTAAGGTCTGGATCCATATTTGCGGTTCCTCCACGTACCACTGGGGTCTAGATCCAGACCTTCGGTCCCTCCACGTACCACTGGGGTCTGGATACCAGATCTGCGGTACCTCCACGTTCCACTAAGGTCTGGATCCAGATCTGCGGTTCCTCCACATTCCACTGGGGTCTGGATACCAGATCTGCGGTTCCTCCACGTACCACTGGGGTCTGGATCCAGATCTGCGGTTCCTCCACGTTCCACTGGGGTCTGGATACCAGATCTGCGGTACCTCCACGTTCCACTAAGGTCTGGATCCAGATCTGCGGTTCCTCCACGTACCACTGGGGTCTGGATCCAGATCTGCGGTTCCTCCACGTTCCACTGGGGTCTGGAACCAGATCTGCGGTTCCTCCACGTACCACTGGGGTCTGGATCCAGATCTGCGGTTCCTCCACGTACCACTGGGGTCTGGATCCAGATCTGCGGTTCCTCCACGTTCTACTGGGGTCTGGAACCAGATCTGCGGTTCCTCCACGTTCCACTAAGGTCTGGATCCAGATCTGCGGTTCCTCCACGTACCACCGGGGTCTGGATCCAGATCTGCGGTTCCTCCACGTACCACTGGGGTCTGGATCCAGATCTGCGGTTCCTCCACGTTCCACTGGGGTCTGGATCCAGACGTGCAGTTCCTCCACGTACCACTGGGGTCTGGATCCAGACGTGCAGTTCCTCCACATACCACTGGGGTCTGGATCCAGATCTGTGGTTCCTCCACGTTCCACTGGGGTCTGGATCCAGACGTGCAGTTCCTCCACGTACCACTGGGGTCTGGATCCAGACGTGCAGTTCCTCCACATACCACTGGGGTCTGGATCCAGACGTGCAGTTCCTCCATATACTACTGGGGTCTGGATCCAGATCTGTGGTTCCTCCACGTTCCACTAAGGTCTGGATCCAGATCTGCGGTTCCTCCACGTTCCACTAATGTCTGGATCCATATCTGCGGTTCCTCCACGTACCACTGGGGTCTGGATCCAGACGTGCAGTTCCTCCACGTACCACTGGGGTCTGGATCCAGACGTGCAGTTCCTCCACGTACCACTGGGGTCTGGATCCAGACGTGCAGTTCCTCCACGTACCACTGGGGTCTGGATCTAAACGTGCAGTTCCTCCACATACCACTGGGGTCTGGATCCAGACGTGCAGTTCCTCCATATACCACTGGGGTCTGGATCCAGACGTGCAGTTCCTCCACGTACCACTGGGGTCTGGATCCAGACGTGCAGTTCCTCCATATACCACTGGGGTCTGGATCCAGACCTGCGGTCCCTTGACTGACCACTGGCATGACCTCAGAGTTGTAAATAAAGACCTAACAGAACACACTGTTTCATAATTTTAAGAGAATGCTAACAGACCAACATGACCGGCTGTAGGTTGGTCTGGAAGGATCCGAGGATGAAGCTGAGCTCGGAGCCTGTCGCTTGTACTTGAAATAAGGATGTTTGGAGAGCTTTGACTGAATATATAGTGACAGCAGTCAGCATCGTAAATTAACATAAGTGCAGTCAACCACGGTAAAATGACTAAATGTGACTGGTAAAAGGTGGATGTGTCGCAGCCCGCTTCGCAGGCTGTTGATTTCCACCCGTTTACAACCGCCACCGGGACCGAGCTCTGAGGGAGGGAGCGGAGGGACACCAGAGATGCGGTCAGTTAGCTGTGCATCCCAGTGCTGCTCGACCTGAGCTCCAGCTGGCCTCGTCTTAGATGTGATGTCATTAATGAGGATGGATAGATTTGATTAGATGTGATCAACTCGTCAGAAATCTATGGATGACATCATAAATGTTTGTCTTTGACTAAAAATCATTTAGAATAGTGAGCTAATGCGAGAATACTGGCAAGCAAGGGAATACAAATAGGCTTCACACACACACACACACACACACACACACACACACACACACACACACACACACACACACACACACATATATATCTGCTGGTTTCAGATAACTCATACTTCTGTTGCCTGTGAAGTAAACCAAGAGCAGGTTAACTTCAACAAATCCCAAGTTACTTTCTGTTCAGTTTCATCAGACAAGTGATCATATAACGCACATTTTAGAGACATCTGAATGATGACATGTCGCATTTTTGTCAGGATAATAAATTATTGATCTGAGTAGGTTTCAAAGCGGTAAAGTCAGACTTGTTCTCGTGACACTGATGGTTGTTAAAGAGCGTTGGGTCTCTTTTCTTTGGTTTGGCAGTCAGCCTTAAAATCTTATCCTACCGATGACGATAGGAACCAACAACGGAATTGTAAGAATAACTATTTAAAGGAGGAAGTGTTTAAATGACTTAATATTATTAGTTTTGTAATTAATAAATGTATTATTATTATTATTATATTCTTGTATGTATTTATGTGCAAATAAGTGAGTTTATATACATAGATGCATGTTTATATGTGTGTGTGTGTGTGTGTGTGTATGTATGTGTGTGCGTGTGTGTATGTGTATGTATTGGTGTGTGTAGTTATATACTACACACACCATACATTTCCTTTGTGAAACAGGGCCTTGGTGTGGTTGTAACCCCGAGCCAGACATGGGGTGGCCTTTGCCAAATCATTTTTACCATGGCTACTTTTACAGATGTTATTAGAGACGTTGGCTGGTTTCTGTGCTCTGTTTTAACACATCTTGTTCCTGTTACCAGCATTGGATGTAATAGGGAACCAATAGAAACCAGAAGCAGACTATCAAACAGCACAGTGGATCAGGTGAGTCCGTGCCATAGTCTTTAAGTTCCCAAATCCTGGTTCTCACCAGGGGAACTGGAGAAGAGCCGACCCTGATAAACGTGTGTGGCAGAGAAAAAAACAGCCACAATAAGAGTCAAATAACACTAAACAAGGCTGTGAGTTGATCGTGATTAACGAGGCATAAAAACATAATCATTGAGCAGCATTGAGGAGGAAGGTAATGAGCTGCATCTGATGCCAGACCAGCACACACCAGGAAGTGCTTCAGCAGCAATGCACAAAAGATGGGCAGGAAGAGAGCCCCTGGTTGGGAAGAGGCTCCATCCGTGATGGTAGGGATGAAAGCCTGTGTTCATATCACTTATGTCTTTCAACTGGGCACCAAGAAGCTCTGATGGAGGGACATTACCATGAAACTCATCCTGGTTGCTGCAGACAAGAGAAAGATTGCCAACGTACATCTCCACAAGTTGACAATCATTTAAATTAGTTCCCGATTCTAAATATTCTGTGACAATGGAGTGTTAAAGCTGTGTGGCTGCAGACGTCCCATTAACCTCAACTCACTACAAACGAGAAAACTGCCCTTCCTCTACCGACCACTAGGGTCCAGGCCCGGGTCTGTGGGTCCAGGCCCGGGTCTGTGGGTCCAGGCCCGGGTCTGTGGGTCCAGGCCCGGGTCTGTGGGTCCAGACCTGCTGTTCCTCTACTGACCACTAGTGTCCCAGCCCGGGTCTGTGGGTCCAGACCCTCAGTTCCTCTACCGATAACTAGGGTCCAGGCCCGGGTCTGTGGGTCCAGAGCTGGTGTTCCTCTACCGACCACTAGGGTCCCAGCCCGGGTCTGTGGGTCCAGACCTGCAGTTCCTCTACCGACCATTAGGGTCCAGGCCCGGGTCTGTGGGTCCAGAGCTGCGGTTCCTCTTCCTCTAAGTCCATTTGAATGTTCCTCCATGAAAGGTGGTCCTTATGTTTCCAAATTAGTTTAAAACATCTTGGGTGTGAAACATCTGAGCTGTAAACACTGATAAATAGTCTGAGTTAGCAACAGTAACTAAGGGGGGTGGGGCTTACTGTCTGGGTTGAGGATGAAGCAGACAACACCAACCTTCTTCCATGTGGGTTAACCAGTGGAAGACCTCTAGCTTGTTGTCCTCTCCTGACAGCAGTTGGACCATCCAGCGGAGCCACCCTCTGGGTTAACCTGGGCCTTCTGGACTTTGCTGGACCTTCATCTGAGAACGCACCAGGGGCCTCAGGGCCATCTGAAACGGTTTCATTTGAGAAATGAACCCCAGTCTTTATGTGTGTTTTGAATCGCACCACCGTCATCTCCACCTCTGACTGCAGGCTTTTATCTGTCTTTGTACTGCCTTTCTTGGACCAGATGTTTATCCATCTGTCACTGGGAAAGTTTGTGATCGTGGACAGATTAAAACTTAACACACCAAATCTATTAAAAAACATCCAACTCTGGCAGGTTTCTGGTCGAGCAGCAACTTCTTTCTCCGACTTTTGCACCACTGACTGTGATTAAATACATACAGATGGCTGTCATTTCTCTGCTGGCTTTTATCCACTTGTCTTTTGCAACCCTTTTCTGGCATCACGTTAACCTGCACAGATCCACTTAAGGAGATGAGGAGAGATGACGTCAAACCTGCCGTACGGACCCGGTGGGGTTGGACCAAGATCAAGATGGCTGCAAACACTTAATTTCAGCCCTTTTCATTTTGTCTCAATGCTTGTGGACCATGTCATCACGCTATGTCACGCAGCATCAGGAGGTTGTGGTCTTTGATGTGTTTCTGTGGAGAAAGCAGTGTTTGCCCTCTTTAAACAGCAATTATTAAGGACCTAAAAACATTCGATGAATCTACATCAGGAGAGAGTCCATCCAAATGAACCGCACCGCCAACCAACACTGCGCCCTCATTTTTCAACACTGGTCTCCATTTTTGCCTTTAACAGATTACAGTCACATGCAAAAGCTCTCTGAAGGTCTACCACAGCGTCTCAGTCAGGTTCAGGTCTGGACTTTGACCAGGTCATTCCAAAACCGTAATGCTTATAATTTTCATCATTCCGATGTAGATCTGCTTCTGTGTTTGGGATCGTTTCCTGTCACATGACCCAGTTTCAGCCTTAGCTATCAGAGTGATGCCCTCACATTTAGAACTGGGTAGACACTCCGGGTCCTTAAGTGGTGCTGTCCTGCATGTTTTAGAGGTTTCCTTGCTTCAACAAACCTGATTCAAGTGAATGGTCCTTACCAGCGTGTCATCAGCGTAACAAGTCTGTTAATGAAACAGTCATTTGTTTCAGTGGGTCTGAGATGTTTCTGCCAAAATGCTGTTTGGTTTTCTCCAAAACTTCTTGTTCTGAACATTAAAACCTAACATCTCTACTTTTGGTCTCAACTGTCCAGAGGACCTCATTTCTGAAGTCTGCTGGTCTGTTTAAATCCAGTTTTGTGAACCTCAGTTGTGCTTCCATGTTTGTTTTAGACAGAAGAGGTTTTCTCCTGGAAGACAACATCGTGCTGATGTGGACCAACTTTCTAACAATGTTCTTGCAATGTTCTGGCAATGTTCTAGCAATTGTCTAGGAGTGTTATTTGGCATTCCTGTAAGGTTTTGCCTATTTGGCCTATCAAAGGTCAACACATGGATAAAATGTATTACCAAAAACATTCCTCCAGTGTACCAGCAACATTCCAGCAACATTCCTATGCTTGACAGGGGATATGAGGTGTTTCTGCTGAAATGTTGTCAATTTTCTAAAATGTCCACTCCTGAGAGGTTCTCCACTTTCCACAAAAAATTTTCTTGCTGTAAAACAGTGAACTCATAATTGTTTAGAAATGCTTTTATGATGCTCTCCAGATTGATCCACAGCAACAGTTGCTTCTCTAACGTCATTGCTGATGTTTTTCCCTCTTGGCATTGTGTTAACATGTCTGAATGCTTCAAGAAATCCCAGTATTTGCCAAATACTAAGACCTGCTAAAATCTAATAGGTTTCATTGTTTTGACACAAAAAAGAAAAGAAAAGACAGACTACAATGGCAATAACCCTGAGCAACTAAGAAAATATGATGTACATGGCCTATAAAACCAAACCCAAACAAACAGCCATCCATTAACTTCCTGAAGGTGATCCAGGTCAGTGGCCACAGACAGGCCTTTAAAGTCCACTGGAAGGACGTCATGCCTCAGTAGCATCAGACAGGCTGTTCTTTAGATGTCTGGATCTGGTTTTCCAAACTCTATGTCACCATGACACTACTGTCTGCTTACTCAAACTTTGGCAGGTTTGAACTGGTTATTGACAAGATATAAAACAATAGAAGAAGCAAGGTAGGTGGAAAGTCCTGTCTGACTGGAAACAGATCACAATCCAGTTGAACTTGGAGAAACACCCACAAATGTTCACCTGTTTTATTGTGCTCTGTACCATCAAACATTCATTTCAAGATTAATTTCACATCTTTATTGTTACAGGTACTCTGGAGACCTCATTTCTCAGGTCTGCTGGTCGATCTGAACAGTTATCCAATCATGCACCACATTAATTGAAATGATATAAAAGCAATAAATTAATGTATAATTAAGGCTTGTGCTAACTGGGTGCTAAATGCAAAGGATGTTTCTGATTTAGCCGCTGAAACGATGTTTGAAACGGGAGGTTCTGCTGCACACGTTCAACTGCAGCTCCGCAGCTAAAATAGCTGACTGTGATTGACATAAGGTGGGCGTGTTCCAGCCACGTGCGCAGGATTGCTTGTTCCGCCCATTCATAACGTGGTGCCATGCAGACGACTCTCTAACTACAGAAACCAAAACCGCGTTTGTACCAGACTGTAAATATGTTTATTTCTACTGTAAAGTGGAACATTTTAACATGGAGGTTAACTTACTGGTCATTAAAGGAACCGCAGGTCCAGATCCAGACCCTGGTGGTCAGTAGAGGAACCGCAGGTCCAGATCCAGACCCTGGTGGTCAGTAGAGGAACCGCAGGTCCAGATCCAGATCCAGACCCTGGTGGTCATTAGAGGAACCGCAGGTCCAGATCCAGACCCTGGTGGTCAGTAGAGGAACCGCAGGTCCAGATCCAGATCCAGACCCTGGTGGTCATTAGAGGAACCGCAGGTCCAGATCCAGACCCTGGTGGTCAGTAGAGGAACCGCAGGTCCAGATCCAGATCCAGACCCTGGTGGTCATTAGAGGAACCGCAGGTCCAGATCCAGATACAGACCCTGGTGGTCAGTAGAGGAACCGCAGGTCCAGATCCAGACCCTGGTGGTCATTAGAGGAACCGCAGGTCCAGATCCAGATACAGACCCTGGTGGTCAGTAGAGGAACCGCAGGTCCAGATCCAGACCCTGGTGGTCATTAGAGGAACCGCAGGTCCAGATCCAGATACAGACCCTGGTGGTCAGTAGAGGAACCGCAGGTCCAGATCCAGACCCTGGTGGTCAGTAGAGGAACCGCAGGTCCAGATCCAGATCCAGACCCTGGTGGTCATTAAAGGAACCGCAGGTCCAGATCCAGACCCTGGTGGTAAGTAGAGGAACCGCAGGTCTAGATCCAGATCCAGACCCTGGTGGTCAGTACAGGAACCGCAGGTCCAGATCCAGACCCTGGTGGTCAGTAGAGGAACCGCAGGCCCAGATCCAGACCCTGGTGGTCAGTAGAGGAACCGCAGGTCCTGATCCAGACCCTGGTGGTAAGTAGAAGAACCGCAGGTCTAGATCCAGATCCAGAACCTGGTGGTCAGTAGAGGAACTGCAGGTCTAAATCCAGACCCGGATGCTCAGTAGAGGAACCGCAGGTCCAGATCCAGATCCAGACCCTGGTGGTGAGTAGATGAACTGCAGATCCAGATCCAGATCCAGACCCTGGTGGTAAGTAGAGGAACCGCAGGTCTAGATCCAGATCCAGACCCTGGTGGTAAGTAGAGGAACCGCAGGTCTAGATCCAGATCCAGAACCTGGTGGTCAGTAGAGGAACCGCAGGTCCAGATCCAGATCCAGACCCTGGTGGTGAGTAGATGAACTGCAGATCCAGATCCAGATCCAGACCCTGGTGGTAAGTGGAGGAACTGCAGGTCCAGATCCAGATCCAGACCCTGGTGGTTGGTAGAGGAAGTGAAACGTCACATTTATCCAGGGGCGTTCTCTTACATGTCTATGAAACACTTAGTTATGCTCCAAATTAACAATTTATAATAAATTACGTCAGGGCAAATATTATGTTTGCATTGTTTGTTTTATTTTACAGATTGGCTTGTTTTTGTCCTGTTTATCCGTCACTAATACCAGAAAAACCAGACAAGACATCAAGTTTCTTCCATCAGCACTTTTTGAAAACCTCTAATGAATAATTTTAGACCTGTAATTTGTTAATGTTCTGGGTTATATCAGTTTAAAACTGAAATTCCAAGTAATGCCCCCCGCCAACACACACACACACACACACACACATACACACACACACACACACACACACACACACACACAACACACACACACACACACACATACACACAAACACAGACACACACACACACACACACACACACACATACACACAAACACACACACACACACACACACACACACATACACCAACACACACACACACCACCCACACACACACACATACACACACATACACACACACACATACACACCTACACACACACACACACATACACACACATACACACACACACCACACACACCACATACACACACACACACACACACACATACACACACACACACACATACACACACATACACACACACACACAGCACACACACACACATACACACACACACACACACATACATACACACACACACAACACACACATACACACACACACACACATACACCCACAACCACACACACACACATACATACAGCACACCCACCACATACACACACATACACACACACACACACACCATACATACACACACACCACCACACACACATACACATACACACACACAGCCACATACACACACCACACCCACACACATACACCACACACAACACACAACACACACACACACACACACACGCACACAAAATCTACTTTGCCATGAGAAAATGTTACAAATTGGTTCCCGTTATGATTCCTTTCGGAACAAGTGCCCTTTTCTTCCGAGGGCTCTTTAAGGCATGCATGCATGCACACAAACACACACATTTTTGTTGTTTTTTTTCCTGGCCTTTGTGTCGGACTTGTGTAGCTAATTTGTCTCTTTCTCTCTGCAGCATTGTCCTCTGTCAGACTTCCAGCATCGCTGTGCGTCTGGCTGGACTCCGTGTGCTTTTGAAAGTGGCAGAGGACAGCTACTTTTTGTAAAGGCTGCATGTGATTGCCCAGAATTTACCACAAAAGCTCATTTTTTCTTTATTTTTTTTGTTGTTTCAAACCACTATGCAGGGGGAAACTGCACTGTCCTGACTTGTTGTCACAAATATTGAATGACAGGGAGGCTGCAGAGTGGAGAGAGACTGGAAAAATGAGGTCAAAGCTGCATGGAAACATTTTTGGTGAGGAGAGCTGGATGGGGGCAGTTCCTGACACATTCTTCACCGCTTTTTATCCTCCTCCAGAGATTCTCCTTGCACTAAGTGGTGATTCTGCAGGAACAAAAGTCCAGTTCTGGGAGAACGCTGGGCCAGCCAGGAGACTTTCAGGAGCTTTTGTGTCCCATGAATCCAAAGTTCTCCATGTCCATGTCCTGACCTGTGATAGGGCATGTATTTCATGCTTTCTTGCATAAATAAAATGAGCTTATTTGTATGCAGCAAGTGGCACAGAGGCAGAAACACAATCTAGAAAGAATGAACAGATATTTTCCTTCATTTTAGATGAAAGCAGGGGTCTGAAATCTCTAATTAAGTTGCAGGCTCCGCCCCCTCCCTCTCTGCTGTGTTTTGGTCTGTCACCAGAGCCCAATGGGCTATGTTTGACATGCTAATCTGACACATTCATGATGCCACGCACAGGCGTCTGAAGCATCACACTTCCCGTGCTACGCAGCGCCTGCTGTGAAAGGGCGGAACGCGCAGGTCTGAAAGCTGGCTAGACCACGCCCACATTATGTCACAGTTAGCTGTTTTAATACAATGAATCACTGAAGAGACTGAAATAATGAAAACTCACCAAAAAGTCATTTGCTTTCAGGTATTGATTAAATATCTTTAAATTGATTTTAGCTTGACAGACTTAGCTTATGCTAACCTATGATGCTAATCAATATTACTTTTAATTCATTTGAATTCATTCAAATCTCTTCAAACGTCATTTCAAGTGTTGCCACTAAAACAACATCAGACCTGAAACCCCAGCGGGGGACCTTCAGGATCTGCCCCCCGGTGGCAGCGGGGGACCTTCCGGTCTGGATCTGCACCCCGGTGGCAGCGGGGGACCTTCAGGTCCGGATCTGCACCCCGGTGGCAGCGGGGGACCTTCAGGTTCGGATCCACACCCCGGTGGCAGCGGGGGACCTTCAGGTCTGGATCTGCACCCCGGTGGCAGCGGGGGACCTTCAGGTTCGGATCCACACCCCGGTGGCAGCGGGGGACCTTCAGGTCTGGATCTGCACCCCGGTGGCAGCGGGGGACCTTCAGGTCTGGATCTGCACCCCGGTGGCAGCGGGGGACCTTCAGGTCCGGATCTGCACCCCGGTGGCAGCGGGGGACCTTCAGGTCCGGATCTGCCCCCCGGTGGCAGCGGGGGACCTTCCGGTCCGGATCTGCACCCCGGTGGCAGCGGGGGACCTTCAGGTCCGGATCTGCACCCCGGTGGCAGCGGAGGACCTTCAGGTCCGGATCTGCACCCCGGTGGCAGCGGAGGACCTTCAGGTCCGGATCTGCACCCCGGTGGCAGCGGAGGACCTTCAGGTCCGGATCCGCACCCCGGTGGCAGTGGGGGCCCTCAGGTCCGGATCTGCACCCCGGTGGCAGCGGGGGACCTTCAGGTCCGGATCTGCACCCCGGTGGCAGTGGGGGCCCTCAGGTCCGGATCCGCACCCCGGTGGTCTGGGATTGTATCTCGACCTTATTGAACATTATGTTATGAAATCTTTAACATAATTGCCAAAAATAAAATCAGACATAAACATTGTCATAGGCAAACATTCACCTTTATTTTCCACTCATGGTTTTTCCCTCCTTTCACGTATAAAAATAAACGTTACAGTAACAGATGGAAAGTCACAACTGACGGCTGCACCAGCTTTTAGACAAATGTGATTTTAGCAGACCGACAATGAAAACTGATGTCATGAATCTGAGACATGATGACCAGGTGCTGTTCACCATCCAACCAGAGACTGAGCCAGCGACTCTTTCGTCAAAGGTTTTCATCTGCACACCTTCGTCAACGTGACCAGAGCAAAGCATCTGTCTGACAGCACACGACCCGTCAGAGTCACCAACAGTCAATGGTTCGGCCCAACAGATGAGAATATTAGAGAAATGTGAAAGTTTGAATCTAAAATCCACACTAGAAACTGAAAATACGAAGGAAGGAGCTTCATTTTATTTCCACGTATCAGTCAGGAGGCGAGCTTGGATTTGGAAATCACCCTCATCGACTCAACGGACCGCCGGAGGTCTAAATCCAGAAAATCTGAGTCAGACCAAACAAACCAACAAACTCCCAGAATAGCAGTTATCTATCAATGTCCTGCCGACAGTGGTACTGCATCTCCTGATGAGTTTATCTGTGTGTACTGAAGCTACATTGATCTAATGTGGCTTTCAACGGAGCACTACAATTAGTGGCAAAAATACAAAATATTCCCTTTTTCCCCTGCAGCTGGACGGTAGATCAGCCTCCGGGCGCCTCACATTACCACCATTACTCCTGTTGGTTTCAAGCCTGGATAAACGGGGACACAAAAACTTAGGCCAAGTCCACATGTGGAACTGAATGATCTGCTGAACAGACCCCTACAAAGGAAAACACTAAAAAAATACAATCCCAAACAGTGGTGCATGATGAAGAAAAGGTTCAATTAAGATAACAGCGGTAAGGTATGACTGTGTGCGCGAATGTTTTTTTAAAAACAGATGTTCCCTCTCAGGTTGAGAGATGGAACAAGCGTATTTTCAGAAATCACCTTCAAACCTATAAAGCTCAAGTTCCTCAGGATGCAGAACCTCAGTGAAATGCCGTTCTAAGTCACTCCTTTCTACTTAATTA
The DNA here is from genome assembly GCA_014839995.1 of Xenentodon cancila. Lineage (NCBI taxonomy): Eukaryota > Metazoa > Chordata > Actinopteri > Beloniformes > Belonidae > Xenentodon > Xenentodon cancila. The sequence goes on along the minus strand of CM026210.1, from coordinate 1,206,134 downwards.
TGGTGGTCTCACTGAAGGGGCCTTGGAGGGGTTCGAAGTGTCCAGAAGCAACCGTCCACCCTGCTGAAGACGGAATAAAACCATTGCAGAAGTGGACCACGGCAGTTCCGCGGCCCAGGTGTCTTGAGTCAAGGAAACTAACTTCCTTTGTTGGTTCTTGAAGATGCTTCACATTCCATCCAGAACTCTTCCTTAGTTCTGAAGAAGCTTTCTGCATAGAAGGTAAGTGTTGAAACACGCTGCTGGGAAGCCTGTTGATGTAATTAGGGAAAGAGTCACTGGTGCTCTTCCTGTTTCCAGACAGCTTCTCCAGTCATGTTCAGCAGTGGGTTCAACGCAAAATGTTGCAGTTCAGGTAGTGAAGGATGAAAGCTCAGCGAAGTTAACCACAAAACAAACTGCTGTCGGTCCGAGACCAAACCTGACAGAGAACGTTCAAAGAAACTATCTCAAATTTCCATATTAGGGTTATTGTTTCAAGCAAAGATAAGTGTTGGATGGGAGCATCTCCTTAAACTTCAGGTTGGATTTACAAAAGACAAAGCAGTTAGCATCTCTTAGATGTGTGTTTTTAACTTTGGAAATAACCTTATTTTCTATGTTGACGTGCTTCACAGTGACCTGGACCTTCAGAGTCGTTTAAAGGTTGGGTCCCAGATCTTTTTCTAAAATATGTTTTTGCTATATTACCTTAAATTCTCTGTTCACTGAGATAGCAAACAGTTCATGGATTACTCTCATGTCCAAACAAAAGATAATCGCATGTGGAAGCGACAGGTGTCTAAAACCGCCGTCCAGCCACTGTGAGAGACTGTCTCCATGCAACCGTGACGTGTCTAAGGCCTTCAATGAGTTCTTAACCGAGTTCTCTGAAGGAATTTGGGGTCTTTGGGAGAACCAAGGTAGGAAGTTTTGTTCAACGCAGCCATAAAAATGTTCTAAAAAAGGTTTGAGATGAGAGGACATGCTTCCCTCTAAACATCAGGAGTCACTTGTGGTGGCACATAGTTTACATTCACTCACTGCACTCATGTCTGAATTGAAGAAAGCCAAATCTGGTGTGGTTGAACATCTGTCAACACTGCACCTGAACCTGAACACCTTCGTCCACTACAAGCAAGTTCATGAAGAAGTCTTGGAAAAGTAAGTCTTGTTCCACTTCCAAACAATTCAGACCATCTGTAAAAGTTGAAACCACATTTCTGTTGTGTCTTCGGGTCCACCTGGTGTTAAAAAGGCAATGTGAACTTCAAAAGGAACCCCTCTGCTCTACCAATAAACCAAACTAAATGTCCAGTTTGGTAAAATGTGCTTTGGTGGAGACCAAAAGTACCCAAGTTGGAGTGTGAATGTCCCCTTGGCTTCACTCCACAATAAAGCAGATCTGTGTCCACAAAGGTAAAGGACTAAGAACATCCCAGCAACACAACCAGGAGTGTCCTTCACCTCAGACAGTTCCACCTGGTTTTGAGATCACCCTCAAGTGGCAGCAACATGCAATGACCTGGAGACGTGTGTTAAAGAAGCACAAACGCAAACCAAAACATCCCAGATAGCAGATGCACTTGGGCCTAACCTGGGCTACATTTGGCATGTCTGGCTTAGTTATGGGACTGTGAAGCGATATGTGGGCCAGTCCAGCGCCGACATGGAATACAACATGTCCAATTCACCCAAAAGGCCCAAAGAAAACAAGAATGAATTGGACCGTGTCTGGTGAATGTGAAGCCAAGTTGAAGCAGCCACACTCATCTTTAGTCAATCCCATCAGTCAAAGCCAAATGTGGGCCAAAGACAACTGCACTGGGCCACGTTCAGGCCGGTGACATGCTGGTTTCCAGTGGCATTGTTTCCCTTCCAGCAGACAAAAGTTCCCCATATCACAAAGAATGTTTGGTAAGGTCAAAGGTTCTTCTAAAGCTGTGAAAAAGCCACATTAGATCTAATTTGATTCTATTTTATAAAGATAAAAAGTGTAGATTGATGCTCAGGGTGTTTTGCATGAATCAACACTTAACCCAAGAGCGAATGATGAGAGTGGACGAGAGTTAGGTGTTGGCAGAGTGCACAGAAATTTAGCTCAAAGTGTAAAAACATTTAAATGAGCAAAATCATTGGAAAATTATTAATTTAGAAAATATTTTTCAATTCATTTGCAAATTATGTAAAACATAACTTTAGCAGCAAAAGCACAAATCCAGATGAAGCATGACGCCAGTTTCAAAGTTTCCTGTCTCAATGATGGAGATCTTCACCACCACTTCTCCGAGTCTATGAAGGTGTGTGAATGTTGCTTCAGCAGAACTAAAGAAGCTCTGAGATTCCAGAAGATGATTCTTTACAATTAGATGGGAAGATGAGATATGATAACCAACCGTTTTAGTCTTTCTTCTTAACAAGCCAAAAGATCTCACTTCCAGACTGAAAGAAAGGCACATGTCCTCGTCTGTGCTTGTCCTGATCGACTCCTACCGCCTACCGTAGCTCTGTTCCAGCCACTGGCGTACTTCCTTCAGGTTGTAAAAAAATGGTCCCTTCCCGCTCATGTAGGCGATCTTTCTTTGGTGGACGATGCACACCCTTTCATTGGACACACCGTAGGCCACGTTGGTGTTGTTGTCCATGCAGTCGGCCACTAACTGGCACTGCGGCGGCAGGGAAAAGTGCTCGATGAGTTGACGTGCTGCTCCCATCCTCTCCTCCAGGTTCTGGTGTTTCCGGAAGCTGAAAGAGCGCGGGCCCATCGGAGGGGCCACCCAACCGTCGGATGGGTGAGCCTCGTCGATGTACACCAGCACGAAATCAGCCACATCGCAGAAGTCCTCCACCAGCTGCCGGAAGGCTGGCAGGTGGCTGATGAAGGGGGGTCAGGTGGCCGAGCCAAAGTTGACCACCAGTGGACGATCGGAAGACTCGAAATCCAGAAGGCGACACTCGTCTCCAGTCTGGATCCTGGTGCCACAGGGAATATTTGTCATGTTGCCAATGGTGCTGCTCCACCGAGGCCCATCAGGAACCTTCACTACCTTGGAGTTCGGAGCCTCACAGCCAAGTTTTACCTGAGGAGGAAAAAATATGATCAGTTACTTTTGGTAGCATCAGATTTTTGATTCAAAGCTCCATCACAGCATTTTCAGATGCTTGAACCTGTAACTGGGATCAAAAGAACCCCATTAGCCTGTTTTAAGTCACATTTATCTGCCAGATTCCGGTCTGTTCATGTGAAAGGGGAGCTTTGGGTCTATGATGTAGTGTTGTCCAAACACGTACTGACAATCGTCAAACCCTATTTTGAGCAATCAGTGCATCCCACAATGTATCGGGGAAAGTGCCGTACAACCGCAGGGACACGTCCAACTTGCTTGTCTGAATAAATTCTGGAATTAGAGAAACGTGCAGTTCTTCTACTGACCACTAGGGCCTGGATCCTGACCCTAGTGGTGAGTAGAGGAATTTGTTTTTTCATACTAACGCGTGAAATTGAAATTAGAAACTAGATGCTGCCTCTTGGCTACAAACTTCCTCCAAGACACTTGATAAAAAGAGAATTTTATAAATGATTTGTAAAATGATGAGAACCGAAGGCTGCTATTTTTAAAAGAGGTTGCACAACAGCATGTTTACAGGGTATATAAGGTGTATAACTGATGTCCTATTGATGCCCCTGACCCCGAATAGATGTTGATAAAGGATGAGCATGTGTTAAGAATGCGTATGTGTCACACATCCATCAGGCAATGTGAACAAACCTTTTTAAAAACAATTCCAGGCTGAAAAACTAAGGCAACTTTGAGAAGGAAATTACTATTTTAGGGTCTGATTCCCTGGAACCACATAATAGCTTCCTGATGTGCTGCTTCAGGTGTCCATATGCAGTCGGCGTCCCGTGCCAGGCTGTATGATCCCACACACAAGTTACGTGTTCATCCCTTCGTTGGAAACACTCAACTGGACGGCCACCGCAACATTCTGGAGGGACACAACCTCCTATCTGGTCTGTTTCCGGATCACAAAAGCAGAACTGAGAGGAGCTCCTGGCGTCTACGGCAGCCCAAACAAAACCCAAATGAGACAGTTTAGGGTCAGTTGGCAGCAAGTAGTCGGCACGTACAGGAACCCTTCCAGGACTGAGAAAAACACTGGTCAAAGCAAATAAAAAGCTAGCAGCTTATAAAACACTGCATATATCTGGAATGGATTAACAACTAATTCAAAAACAAAATTCCATTTGTGGTATTTACGGGATTTGTGCCTCCAGTTTTGGTCTGAGCTTCTGGCTACAAATGCATCACAGCCATTTGGATTTTGTCATTTTTAATCGCCATAAATCACAATCCATATCTTCATTAGACATGTGAGCAAAACGGAACGTCTGCCAAGAACCTCGTGGAGGAACGACAGGGTAGTAACTGGAACGACGTCACACAAGTAAAGACCTGAAAACCACTGAAATACTTACAGTCTGGGTTTTAGGAAGAATCATCAGTTACACATCTGCCAGGATTTATGGTCAAAGGCTCTCCGTCACAGCTGAGACCTTAGACTGTAGAAGAAGAACTGGACCAGCTTTTCTGAAGAGCGCTTCTCATAAATCACACGGTGCGCTGCCATGTTGCGGCCTGGATACTAGAACACGCCCACCTGAAGTCACTCGCTGCTTTAGCTTGACTGACTTCGATTGTGCCAACGTCTGATGCTAATTAATATTACTTCACATTCGTTCTGATCAAGCCAGGACCAGTAGAACTCAAACCTGGACCAGCAGAACTAGAACCAGGACCAGTAGAACTCAAACCTGGACCAGTAGAACTGAAACCAGGACCAGTAGAACTGAAACCAAGAGCAGCAGAACTCAAACCAGGACCAGTAGAACTCAAACCAGGACCAGTAGAACTGAAACCTGGACCAGTAGAACTGAAACCTGGACCAGCAGAACTCAAACCAGGACCAGTAGAACTCAAACCTGGACCAGTAGAACTCAAACCAGGACCAGTAGAACTCAAACCAAGACCAGTAGAACTGAACCCAGAAGAACTGAAACCAGGACCAGTAGAACTCAAACTAAGACCAGTAGAACTCAAGCAAGGGCCAGTAGAACTCAAACCTGGACCAGTAGAACTCAAACCAAGACCAGCAGAACTCAAACCAGGACCAGTAGAACTCAAACCTGGACCAGTAGAACTCAAACCAGGACCAGTAGAACTCAAACCAAGACCAGTAGAACTGAACCCAGAAGAACTGAAACCAGGACCAGTAGAACTCAAACTAAGACCAGTAGAACTCAAGCAAGGGCCAGTAGAACTCAAACCTGGACCAGTAGAACTCAAACCAAGACCAGCAGAACTCAAACCAGGACCAGTAGAACTCAAACCAGGACCAGTAGAACTCAAACCAGGACCAGCAGAACTCAAACCAGGACCAGTAGAACTCAAACCAGAAGAACTGAAACCAGGACCAGAAGAACTGAAACCAGGACAAGTAGAACTGAAACCAGAAGAACTGAAACCAGGACCAGCAGAACTGAAACCAGGTCCAGTAGAACTCAAACCAGGACAAGTAGAACTGAAACCAGAAGAAATGAAACCAGGACCAGCAGAACTGAAACCAGGACCAATAGAACTCAAACCAGGGCCAGTAGAACTGAAACCAGAAGAACTGAAACCAGGACCAGCAGAACTCAAACCAGGACTAGCAGAACTTAAACCAGGACCAGTAGAACTGAAACCAGAACCAGCAGAACTCAAACCAGGACCAGCAGAACTGAAACTAGAACCAGTAGAAGTCAAACCAGGACCAGCAGAACTGAAACCAGGACCAGCAGAACTCAAACCAAGACCAGTAGAACTAAAACCAGGACCAGCAGAACTCAAGCAAGGACCAGCAGAACTGAAACCTGGACCAGCAGAACTCAAACCAAGACCAGTAGAACTGAAACCAGGACCAGCAGAACTCAAACCAGGACCAGCAGAACTGAAACTAGAACCAGTAGAAGTCAAACCAGGACCAGCAGAACTGAAACCAGGACCAGCAGAACTCAAACCAAGACCAGTAGAACTAAAACCAGGACCAGCAGAACTCAAGCAAGGACCAGCAGAACTGAAACCTGAACCAGCAGAACTCAAACCAAGACCAGTAGAACTGAAACCAGGACCAGCAGAACTCAAGCAAGGACCAGTAGAACTAAAACCAGGACCATTAGAACTCAAGCAAGGACCAGTAGAACTGAAACCAGGACCAGTAGAACTCAAACCAAGACCAGTAGAACTAAAACCAGGACCAGCAGAACTCAAGCAAGGACCAGCAGAACTGAAACCTGGACCAGCAGAACTCAAACCAAGACCAGTAGAACTGAAACCAGGACCAGCAGAACTCAAGCAAGGACCAGTAGAACTCAAACCAGGACCAGTAGAACTGAAACCAGGACCAGTAGAACTCAATCCAAGACCAGTAGAACTAAAACCAGGACCAGTACAAGTCAAACCAGGACTAGCAGAACTGAAACCAGGACCAGTACAACTGAAACCAGGACCAGCAGAACTGAAACCAGGACCAGTACAACTGAAACCAGGACCAGTACAACTGAAACCAGGACTAGCAGAACTGAAACCAGGACCAGTACAACTGAAACCAGGACCAGCAGAACTGAAACCAGGACCAGTAGAACTAAAACCAGGACCAGCAGAACTCAAGCAAGGACCAGCAGAACTGAAACCTGGACCAGCAGAACTCAAACCAAGACCAGTAGAACTGAAACCAGGACCAGCAGAACTCAAGCAAGGACCAGTAGAACTCAAACCAGGACCAGTAGAACTGAAACCAGGACCAGTAGAACTCAATCCAAGACCAGTAGAACTAAAACCAGGACCAGTACAAGTCAAACCAGGACTAGCAGAACTGAAACCAGGACCAGTACAACTGAAACCAGGACCAGCAGAACTGAAACCAGGACCAGTAGAACTGAAACCAGGACCAGTACAACTGAAACCAGGACCAGTACAACTGAAACCAGGACCAGCAGAACTGAAACCAGGACCAGTACAACTGAAACCAGGACCAGTACAACTGAAACCAGGACTAGCAGAACTGAAACCAGGACCAGTACAACTGAAACCAGGACTAGCAGAACTGAAACCAGGACCAGTACAACTGAAACCAGGACCAGCAGAACTGAAACCAGGACCAGTACAACTGAAACCAGGACCAGTACAACTGAAACCAGGACTAGCAGAACTGAAACCAGGACCAGTACAACTGAAACCAGGACCAGTACAACTGAAACCAGGACCAGTAGAACTGAAACCAGGACCAGTACAACTGAAACCAGGACCAGTACAACTGAAACCAGGACTAGCAGAACTGAAACCAGGACCAGTACAACTGAAACCAGGACCAGTACAACTGAAACCAGGACCAGCAGAACTGAATCAGGACCAGCAGAACTGAAACCAGGACCAGTACAACTGAAACCAGGACCAGTAGAACTGAAACCAGGATGCTCACTTGGCACAAGCTTCTTGCTGCTTAGTTAGGCTTTGACCCTTCCAGACCAACCCACAGCCAGTCACGGTGGTCTGTAATTAACAACACAATAAAACATATTTAAAATATGAATGTTGACGTTCTGTTAGCACTATATTGACTTCTGAGTTGTGAATAAAGACCTAAGTAGCAAAAGTGGTGAATTAATGGCCACGCCCCTAATTATATATGCATTTATGGCTGTATATAATCGTTACCTGAAAAGATGCATAAAAATTAGTTAGCTCAGGTACCTACTGCAAAGACATTTTGACATAATTTACTGTTCGATCCAGACCCTAGTGGTCAGTAGAGGACCTGCAACTTTTCTTAATTCCTTGTTATCTTCAACTGACCACAGGTTTATTCCCTGTTCTGCTCTTTTACCAAGTTTACACTTCAGCCAGTGTCCACGTGTGCTTGTTCTGTCCATTTGTCCAATTTTGGACTAACTAAGGTTGGACGACATAAATAAGACAAAAAAGCTTCAAAAGTGACTCTTCAGAAAATCTGTGGATGATGTCGCATGGTGATGTTGTCCGGTTCTTCTTACACGGTTTTAAACAGCTGCTGCAGATTACTTGCAGAGAATAAAAATGCTGCTAGACTATACATTTTCAGTTAAACATTAATCAATGTAATAATTTACCAGTTAGACTTTCTAACTTTATACAGCCTTCAATGAATCACATGACAGGAAAAAAAAGATAAGGAAATCAGTGCTAGGATATTAAACCTGGACAGGCTTAAAGACCTCAGCTTTTTATATTATCAAAGGTCAAAAAGATAAGATACAAACACACAATAAAATGGAATAACTGAACAATTAAAGGTAATAATTCCAAATGATCTGATTGGATGTCAAACATGTAATTTAAGAAGAGCTGAGTCTTTAGCAGTGATGTGAACATGTCTGCACTTCGAGGGTCAAACTGTTCCAGACCACAGATCCGGGAACACTACCACAGGAGCTCCAACACCTCCATGTTTTCATCTGGAGCAGCTCCCTGATCTGCAGGCCTCTTGTGGTGTGGATATGAAGATCTGACAGATTAAATCTATTCATAAATGTCAAAACAAGCAGTAAAACTTTCAGATCCGTTCAGAACATGGAGGAACGCCACGGCCTGAGCCGGGGTTTTGGTCCCCAGCTGACAGAGGAGCTGAGAGATTCTGGATTATTTCCAAACTTTGCTCATAAGACTGAGCTAAGCTGACACAACATGGCAGAAATCTGGTCCAAAGGTGGTAAATAACTGGACTGATCGGGGTCATGTTCTGGTCGCTAGAAGGAGGATAGACAAAAATGGTACTATAATAGACACTGTGTAAATAAATGCTTTATATGATTTTCATCTGAGCCATACCGAAGACTCTTGGGCTAAACACAGTAGATATTGTATTAATGTTGATACTAACACGACCACTCGATTAAAACGATGTCAACATTAATACAATCACTGGATTAATACTGTTATCATTAATCTGATGTCAACCCTAATATGATATCTAGATTATTACAATCTGTACATTAATATATCAACAATAATACATCTCTAAATTAAGACGATGTCAACATTAACATGATCTTTAAATTAACACAATCTCCAGATTAATGAGATATCACATTAATAAAAGTCACATGTACGGATCTTTGGATGTAAGTGTAAAATGTTTAGAATTTATTTATTATTTATTGTGTAACAACGAGGGTTTGAGAGTAACGTCATTTCCACTCTCTGTATGTATCTCACATGTGGCAGAATAGACAATAAACTTTGAATTTATTGGATTTTTGGCTGGAAGATCAATATAAATATTTTATTATAATTATTTATTAGTTTATTGAGCTTTTGGAAATCGTATTTTTATGACGGTTATGTGTCATTTATTACCTGCTGGTAGCCAGCAGAATCAGAGCTGAACATTTTTACTTTCTGAATGTTTGTTCATGACTTCAGTTTTGGTTTCAAATTAAAAAAAGATTTTTCTTGTTTTGTTGTTATTTTTGCAAATACCTAAATCTTTAAAATACATGTCAGTCAGCATTTCATTATTTTCTAATATAATGCAATTTGAGCCTGGACACAACAATATGTAACACACACTATGATGGCAAAGTTATCGGCTCACCCATCCCAATAATGGAATCAGGTGTTCCCGTCACTTCCGTGGCCACAGGTGTATAAAATCCAGCACCTACGCATGCAGACCGTTTTTACAACTATTGTAAAAGAACGTGTCGCTCTCAGGAGCTCAGGGAAGTCCAGGTGGATCTGTGACAGGACGTCACCTGTGCAACAAATCCAGTCCTGAACTTTCCTGGCTCCTAAATATTCCTGTCAACTGTCAGCTGTAATATAAGAACATGGAAGTGTTTGGGAACAACATCAACTCAGCCACCAAGTGGTCGGACACGTACTAAAATTGTGTTGGTGTTCTGATACAACGATGTGGTGAAATCCCTGCAGCCACTCCGTGGCTCATCTACAAACCACCAAGAAAGCCCAACCTGCAGAGAACGTAGAAAACAGCCTCCAGAACCTCTGCTGCTTTCTCTGGATCCCACTGGTTGACTGGTCCTCAATTCAGACCAATCACAAGCTGAGGTTCTGCTGGAGAACATGGACTAACAAGGAACTACCAGCTGGTTGTCATTTGACTCGGCCGTGTAGTGAAAGCACGTTCGACTGAACCATAAGTGCAGGTTTATACACCTACATGTGGATGGTGGCTTCTTCAGGGAAGTCAAAGTCAGCAGAAAAAACAACAGTGACGGTTTGCAGTAAGATTGCACCTAGAACCATGTATTTATACCTCATTCTCGTCCTTTATACCGAATTATCCCAAACATGGCCCATATCTGCAGTTTTCTTTGGACCTCATTAGGCCTTCAGTGATGGCGTTGCCTCAGGGTTAACATGGTTACCTAAAGTAATTTCCACCAGATATGGTCCACATCTGAGTTCCTTGGGCTTTTGAGCTGCGCCTGGCCCTCACAACACTCATCTGAAAACATGACAAAGCTTATTGGGGACACATCTGGCCCACACAATATGATCCAAAAAGCACATGAGGCCCAGCTCATGACCTCATGACCTGTGTATGAGCTCATACACATGTAGCTACCAGACCAAAAGCCCATCTTAAGTTTTAGAAACATCATTTCCAACAAAACAAACCACAATTCTAACAACAATCAGCTCAATCACGAACTTTTAAAAGCAAAATGTGGTAAAGCACAGGCGGAGACAAAGAAAACGGGCGAACATCCTAAAGTATTTGTTGTCAATTTAGCACATGAGAAAAATTAAAGGAAATAACTCTCAATTTAGATATTAAATTTGGTTCAGTGGTCTGTTCCTGCCCCTGATGTTTCTCTCTCCAGTGTTCATTTCAGTCGTTGACTCATCACTGCCCCCTGGTGGATGAGTTGCTTAGCAACAACATGAACACAGATGAGAGAAGTATGTGTGGTAGTAACAGAAACCATGTTTGGAGCTGTCAGATGCATGAAAGTACAAAAATTGAGAAAATAAAAATTGTACTAGGCTTAAAAGTGTAAGCTGTAGTCATATACAGATAATCTTTGGTTATTTTTGCTCTTTTCCATCTTCATTTAGTCTGGTCTGGTAACATTAATGTTACCCTTCTGTAATACCACACGTATTACCTCTATTTTGGGACCACATTTATCCAAATGCACCTGGTAGTGGTAGAGATGTATTCGTTTTTATTTATAATTTTTATGCAGGAATCTCAGAAATATGCATGTTAGAGAAGGGTTAAAAAAAAGTTTGATAAAGTTTGGTCTTCAACGTGACTTGTCTGAAGGTGAGTCAGCAAGTGGGAGACTTTTGTGGATATGAAGGTGGAATTAGGTGGTGCACCCGGGAGCCAGTCAGACCCCGATCATCGCCTCCGCCGCCACCGACCGCCTCCCTGCCAGCTTTACCATGCCAACAACACACAACTTCTGGTCCTTATAGGCAGAACGAGCCTTTAGACCAGGCGCACTCCAGACAGACGTTACCTGCTTGTACGCGTCCAGCAGAAAGCTGTTCCAGACGGCGCGCAGCCCCGCGGAAGTCAGCATGCGCCGCCACTGCGGAGCGCAGCTGGCGGAGAGCGAACAGCTGAGCAGCGAAGCGGCGCGCTTCAGCAGCACCACGGAGTCGTACAGAGCCAGGAAGAGACAGTTGGAGAAGAAGCCGGGAAGGATCTGGAGTGTGACGAGCAGGTCTTCACCCGCGGTTCCCATTTTCTCTGTGTGCGTTCACGGCTCACGGCTCCGGTCCGATCCCCGCATGGTGCCCGGTGAGTGCCACAGCTTTGCGCAGGAGCTGCGCGTGACAAGAGATCCCGCAGAGCCCCAGATCACCGCCTCTGTGTACAAAAGGATGGACACGGTAGTTAATGTTAAGCCTGCGGGTTTATCTTTGCTGAAAGTCTGTGACGTCAGATGGAGTCAAACCCTCAGTCTCCTCCTTCCTCTCCTCCCTCACTGAACGCTGGATTTATCCACAGATTAACCTTTTCTTGTACCTTTTGATTCGTAAATAATCTGTTTGGAAAAAGTTATATGCAAAAGTTAGAGCAAACTCTTGTAATGCAGTGATTTTTGTGTGAAAACATCATTTCAAAGAAATCACCTGCTCAAAGTGGGTGTTAGAATTAGGGTGATGCAACCTGATATGTACGATATTTAACTTTATGTTTACAACCAAATCAACTTTATTTATTAAGCCATTTAAATAACCCACAGCTGAAACAAAGTGCTGCACATGGCTGAATACTAAGAACATTAAGAGACTATAAGAAACATAAAGCAGATAAAAACATCAGACATATAAAAAAACATGACATTAGATCAGTTTAAATTCAACACAATAGGACAAATTAAAATTTAACAGGGGTTTTAAAAGTGGACAGTGAAGGAGCCTCTCGAATGTGTGAGGGCAGTTAGAGAAGGTCCTGTCCCTTCTGAGCTTCCTCCGAGACATACGCGATACGGCCAAAGGTATTCTCTCACCTGCACTGACCCGCATGTCAACTTCAGTCACCTCCCAGTCCTGATCCAGAGGGTTAATGTGACGTCGGTCCACCTTTGCTGCTATAACACCTTGTCCACAAGGTTTAGGAGTGTTTATGCAAATTTCTGACCATTCTTCCAGAAGCACGTTTGTGAGGTCACACTGATGTTGGACCAGAAGGTCTGGTTCTCAGTCTCCTCTGATTCATCCCAGAGATGTTCTGTTGGATTGAGGCCAGTCAAGTTCATCCACACCAGACTCTGTCATCCAGGTCTTCATGGACCTGCTTTGTGCACTGGTGCACAGTCACGTTGGATAAGGAAGGGTCCAGCTCCAAACTGTTCCCACAAAGTTGGGAGCTGGAATTGTCCAAAGGTTCTTGGTATGCTGAAGTATTCAGAGTTCCTTTCACTGGAACTGAGGGTCCAAGTCCAGCTCCTGAAGAACAACCCCACACCATAATCCCCCCTCCACCAAACTTTACACCTGGAACAATGCAGTCAGACAAGTACCGTTGTCCTGGCAACCACCAAACCCAGACTGGTCCATCAGATCACCAGATGGAAAAGCTCCATTCATCACTCCAGAGAAGGCGTCTCCACTGGTCCAGAGCCCAGTGGCGGCGTTTTTTACACCACTGCATCCGACACTTTGCACTTGGTGACGTTTGTCTTGGATGCAGCTGCTCGACCATGGAGACCTTCATGAAGATCTCTGAGCACTGTTCTGGAGCTGATCTGAAGGCCACATGAAGTTTGGAGGTCTGTAGTGATCGACAGAAAGTTGGTGACCTCTCTGTACTATGCGCCTCAGCATCCGTTGACCCGCTCAGTCGGTTTACGTGACCGATCACTTTGTGGCTGAGTTGCTGTCGTTCCCAAACACTTCCATGTTCTTGTAGTTCTTATAGTCAACAGTCTACAGTTGACTGTGGAATATTTAAGAGCCAGGAAATTTCAGGACTGGATGTGTTGCACAGGTGACATCCTGTCACAGTTCCACCTGGACTTCCCTGAGTTCCTGAGAGAGACACATTCTTTCACAAATGGATGTAAAAACAGTCTGCGTCCCGAGGTGCTGGATTTTAGACACCTGTGGCCGTGGAAGTGACTGGGACACCTGATTCCATTATTGGGATGGGTGAGCCGATACTTTTAGCAATACAGTGTAGGTATCCGCAGGAGCAGCAGGTCAGCTGACCTGAAGGAGAAGCTGAACAGGGATGAAGAAGCACAGAGAGGTGAGTCGAGGAAAGATCATTTAAAAACATCCATTCATTTTCTACACCCACTTTATCCATTGCAGGGTCACGGAGGTCTGCAAGTGCCTATCCTGGCTCATTATAAGTTAGAGGCAGGGGTCCACCTGGACAGGTCACCAGTCTGTCACAGGGCCACATACAAAGACAAACAACCGTGCACGCTCACGCTCACACTTACAGGCACTTTAGAATTACCAGGTAACCTAACAAGCATGTTTTTACCGGAGCATCCATGCAGATGTGGGGAGAACATGCAAACTTCACACAGGAAAACTCCTGCCAGGCCTGGGAATCGAACCAGCAACCTTCTTGCTGTGAGGCAACCGTGCTGCCCATTTAAAAACAATCATAAGAATTTTAAAATGAACTCTATAACACATATGCAGCCAGGGGTGACAGGCTCTCTTTTTTTGATCCATCTGTCTATTTTCTATACCCACCTAATCCTATCCAGGGTCCTGGGGGTCTGCTGGAGCCTGTCCCAGCTGAATACAGATTAAAGGCAGGGGTCTACCCGGACAGGTCTCCAGTCCATCGCATCTCTCTCTCCTTTAGAAGAACCAGATCAAAACGGTGCAGCAGTATTCTGAACCAGCTGCAGACTTGAGAGCAAGGGCTGACTCACTCTACATGAAGTCCATCGCAGTAATCCGGGGTAATCCAAACGGGGTTTCAAAGTGCTGCTTGGAAATAAACTAGTTCACTTTTGCCAAACGCCTTAAATGATAAAAACAGGACTGAACAACAGCCCTAACTTGACCGTCCAATTTGAGATGACTGTCCAACTTAAACCCCAGTCTGGTAATGGTCGGTTTAAAATGCGTTCTCTGGGGTCCCAAAGCAACAGAGGGGGACTCACAGGGGCCACTTGGACTGAACACCTTTAATCAAAATTAAAAAGGTTTAGGGCCGGTCAAGCTTTAACATCCTCCAAACAGTCCAAGAGTGGTTATTATTTACTTAACAAAAATGAAGCAGGCGGAGACTAGAAACTAAGTAGCAGCCCTGATTTAACAGCGCGTAGATCCACCTTCAGTACCTCATGGTTCCTCTCTGACTTCATCAACGTCTCACATGGTTGTCGAAGAATTTTCCATGCTTGGTGGATTCTCCCACCACAGCATCTCAACCAGGTTCAGGTCTGGACTTTGACCAGGTCATTCCAGAACCTGGAACACGGTGGTGGAGGGTTGATGATTCAAGGTCATTTTGTGGCCACAGGACCTGGATACCTGGACACAGGAACCTTTGAACTTCTCCTTGCCTGAATTCTCTCTCTGGATCAGTTTACACTGGAAGAGCCATCGAATGAAGCTCCTGGGATCACTGGGGCGCTCCAACAATCCCTCCACAACTGATGCAGTGCTTTACTGAGTGGTTTTCAGCCCCATTAAGACCCATTCCAGTGGTGAGAGACTGGAGATCTTTTTCCTTTTTTGTGCATGTCCTGGCCAAGGTAGGGAGCAGCTCAGGTCAACAAATAAACATACATCAGCAAACGATAAATTAAATAAAAAGATAATTTTGTGTTAATGAATATACAACAAACAAAAACTTAACATCGCTGTCATGGCAGGCTATCCTGGGGTTGAATGGTCACTCATAACATTTACAACCAGAAATATTTGCCTCCTATATGTTTATAAGTTGCCTGAATTCATGTTGTGATTCCATTTTGTTCACATTCAGCTGCACGAGCATCATGTTCAAACGTTTGTTGGGTCGCTACGTGGACCAGATAAAGAGGTGTGTGAGTTGCTTCCGGCCCTCAGGGCTTATTTTTCCATTTGTGAACTATCAAATATATTAAAAAAAGAAAAACACTGTGAAACTCATGAGGATCAATAGATATGTAGTGTTTTTCTTATTTGACATAGATGACTTAGTGTGTACTTTATTGTTATGCAGCAACTGTCTTTCTCTCGGATAAGTTAGGTAGCGTCCTCTAACATTAGCACTAGGATATATTAAAGTCCCATTTAAATGTTCCTGGATGAAAAGTGGTCATTTTGTGTCTAAACTTAATCTACAACATGTTGGGACCCACAGTCACCAGTGTAAACAGTCAGTAACTAATGAGGGCGGGGCTTATTCCTCATGGGGACAGATGCACTTGGACTTTAGAGGACCAAACTACAGATGCAATCAGTGCTTTAGAAACAGAAAATCGTTTTTAAAAAAATATCTGAAGCTCCTGGTTTGAGAGCTCTTTTAAAGCTTTTATTTACTCTTTAACCAATCGTGCACCTCTTAAACTGACAGCTAGTCAGCATGAAAACTGGGTATATTACTGCTGAAGTTCATTTTAAACCCCTAAAAGTCAGGACAAGCAGAAAACTGACCCTTAAAAACTCTAGTGCTGATCTATAGATTTGAAGGTGCTCGTTTTTACAGCCCACGTGCAGAGACCAATCATCTGACGTTTGCTTTTCGGACAGGAATAAGACTCACTTCAACTTTGGCTTCCAGAGTTACTACTCGGGGTCTGAACTGCATTTGTTCCCTTGAGAATGATATGAAACTGAGTAGAGTCCTGTCTGCACAGTCCGTACACTGTTGTTCTGATCGAAGTCTTGAAGTATTTCAACAGGTGTGTTTGGATTGGCGTGATTACGCTGTTGGGTAATAAAAACCAATGTCCCCTGATTCAGCTGGGTAGCAGTCTGTGACAGCCAAACATTTACTGAACCACTGAACAATGTCTCTACTATTTGTGTTCTCGAATTTTATGTTGGATGTTGTTCAGCGGCGTAAGACAGGAACAGGGACGCTGGCCAAAGCCGACGTGCTTTACAAACCTTAAATTACTTTAATATGGAAATATGTGGACCATATCGTCCTGACGTGTTGATGAAAAATGAATCCTGCTCAGCCAATCTGCCTATGACAGGATCAATAATTAGTAAGTTTAATAATAAGTTCAGTTTGGATGTCATTCAGCTCACATGTATTCAGTCTTCAAGGCTAACATGTAACTTTCTTACCCATAAAATTTACAATCCAATTCAACATTTTGATACTTGTGTATAAAGTCCTAAACTTCCAAACTCCTGCTTATCTCCAAGACCTGATGGTTCCTTATGTTCCTAATAGAACTAGCGAAAATCCAAATGTAGATCTGGAGGACGGGTCTTCTGCTGTCAGGAACCATCACTGTGGAACCAACTCCCTTTTATTTGTTTATGTAATAATTGTTCGGGGGTCATGTTCTGGTCTCTGAAAAGATCCAACAGACAACTTGTGTTGTAATAGATGCTATATACGTAAAATTGAATTAAAAAAAGACATAGAAATTACTGTAGGACATATAATTAAGTGAGGTTTAAATAAACTAATTAGAGTGAACGTTCCCCTCCGGACGTCCTTCACACACGGCTCTGTTCTGGAATCTAGTTTGTAGGGAAATTAAGTTTTAATTACACGATTGGCGAAGAGGTTGGAGTTGTGAAGGAGCACGACACCAGAGCAGAACTGAAACCAGGACTAGTGGAGGGCTAGACCAGGACTTGACAAACACTGATACTTGCACAAGAAGATGATCAGATTCAGTTAACTGAGGATCAGATCTTTCTGTTTGTGGAGATGCAGCAGATCTTGCACCTGTTTGCTGGTGGTGTGAGCCATCTCCTTTGCTGTGTCCTACCAGCAGAGTTCCATCAGAGCTAAAGAAGCCAACAGGTTCGGTAAACCCAAAGCCAGAGCCATCACTGGTCAGGCCCTGGAGGGAGGGCTGAGGAACAGGAGGCGTCTGGATGAACTGCTCCATCGTGGGCGTTGACTCATGACTCAGAGCAGGGAGAGCAGAGCTCAGGAGGCCACAGGCTCAGCAGAAGGTCACTCCCAGCTCTCAGCATAACGCTCACAGGTAACAGGTGAATACACTGCTGGACTCCACATCTGTACACAATCTTGCTTTAAATACTTCTTCATTTCTCTCTGCCATTTACTGCTGCACCTACTAGTCCCACTGGTCTCTGCATGCTGTTCTTTTAGTTTTAACTCCTGAAAACACAGCTTAATGATCATTTTCAAAACTTAGCACTCCCTCTATGTAGCACTTCCTGTCACATGACACAGTTATCTGTCAGACAGAGTATGGGTTGCCTACCTACTCTGAAAGGTCCAGGCCCAGACCATCATCCCTCCACTTGACAGTGGGTCTGAGGTGATTCTGCTGATATGCTGTGCTTGGTTTCCTCCAAACATACTTCTGGACATGAAGACCAAACATGTCCACATTGCTGTCAATGTCCAGAGGACGTGTTCCAGAAGTCTGCTGGTTTGTTCAGATGCAGTTTTATGAACCTCAGTTGTGCTCCCATGTTTCTTTAAGACAGAAGAGGTTTTCTCTTGGAAACCTTTTCAATCAAACCATCCTGGTTTAGTCTCCTCAGTCTCCTTCTGATTGCCAGTCATGGACTTTAACATTTGACATGCTCAGTGAGACTAGTAGACTGAGATGGCGCTCTTGGGTAAATTTGCCAGGATCTCCTCTACCAGGAAGAATAAGCTGAATTTTGGGCTATAATCTGTTTACTGAGTATACAGATCATAGGCCAAACTTTCTCTAGAAAAAGACATTGAGTTGGTTAGCTGATAGATCAGGTGGTATCACCGAAAAATATTTCCTAGATTCGATAAGAGCAGATGTTTTCCTATTGGAAAAAGTGCATCACACTGAACACAAAACTCCAAAACATGTACAACCCAAGTCAGAAAAAGATGATGATCTCTGATCCCTCAGACAATTTAGTTTAGACTGACCTGGTCAGATGGTACTGAGAAAAAAACCCCAAGACTAGTGGAGCTGAAACCAGGTCTAGTGGAGCTGAAACCAGGACTAGTGGAGCTGAAACCAGGACTAGTGGAGCTGAAACCAGGACTAGTGGAGCTGAAACCAGGTCTAGTGGAGCTGAAACCAGGACTAGTGGAATTGAAACCAGGTCTATTGGAGCTGAAACCAGGTCTAGTGGAGCTGAAACCAGGGCTAGTGGAGCTGAAACCAGGGCTAGTGGAGCTGAAACCAGGACTAGTGGAATTAAAACCAGGTCTATTGGAGCTGAAACCAGATCTAGTGGAGCTGAAACCAGGTCTAGCTGAGCTGAAACCAGGACTAGTGGAGCTGAAACCAGGACTAGTGGAATTAAAACAAGGTCTATTGGAGCTGAAACCAGATCTAGTGGAGCTGAAACCAGGACTAGTGGAATTAAAACCAGGTCTATTGGAGCTGAAACCAGGTCTATTGGAGCTGAAACCAGGTCTAGTGGAGCTGAAACCAGATCTAGTGGAGCTGAAACCAGGTCTAGTGGAGCTGAAACCAGGACTAGTGGAGCTGAAACCAGGTCTAGTGGAGCTGAAACCAGGACTAGTGAAGCTGAAACCAGGGCTAGTGGAGCTGAAACCAGGGCTAGTGGAATTAAAACCAGGTCTATTGGAGCTGAAACCAGGTCTATTGGAGCTGAAACCAGGGCTAGTGGAGCTGACACCAGGACTAGTGGAATTAAAACCAGGTCTATTGGAGCTGAAACCAGGTCTAGTGGAGCTGAAACCAGATCTAGTGGAACTGAAACCAGGGCTAGTGGAGCTGAAACCTGGGCTAGTGGAGCTGAAACCAGGACTAGTGGAATTGAAACCAGGTCTAGTGGAGCTGAAACCAGGTCTAGTGGAGCTGAAACCAGGTCTAGTGGAGCTGAAACCAGGACTAGTGGAGCTGAATCCAGGACTAGTGGAGCTGAAACCAGGACTAGTGGAGTTGAAACCAGGTCTAGTGGAGCTGAAACCAGGTCTAGTGGAGCTCTACTGGAACCCACGGCCACTCTTAGCTTCTAAATTGGTTATTTGATGTTTGAACTGTACAAAATGAAGAAAAGGTTCATCGTTGTCATTCACTGACTTGCCACTGTCATTGACTCATTCATTGACAGAGGAAGGGAGAACATCCAGTATTTGTTAATGGAGCACGGTTATCCAATGTTAAAAAAAAAGTTATCCTTGAACAAGAGGATGTGTTGTGTTAACTTTGTGGCCATTTTTGAGTTTTTGTTTGTTTGTTTAAATGACTAGTAGACTAGTAGAGCTGAAACCAGGTCTAGTGGAGCTGAAACCAGGACTAGTGGAGCTGAAACCAGGACTAGTGGAGCTGAAACCAGGACTAGTGGAGCTGAAACCAGGACTAGTGGAATTAAAACCAGGTCTATTGGAGCTGAAACCAGGTCTAGTGGAGCTGAAACCAGGACTAATGGAGCTGAAACCAGATCTAGTGGAACTGAAACCAGGGCTAGTGGAATTGAAACCAGGGCTAGTGGAGCTGAAACCAGGACTAGTGGAATTAAAACCAGGTCTATTGGAGCTGAAACCAGGTCTATTGGAGCTGAAACCAGGTCTAGTGGAGCTGAAACCAGGTCTATTGGAGCTGAAACCAGATCTAGTGGAGCTGAAACCAGGTCTAGTGGAGCTGAAACCAGGACTAGTGGAGCTGAAACCAGATCTAGTGGAACTGAAACCAGGGCTAGTGGAGCTGAAACCAGGGCTAGTGGAGCTGAAACCAGGGCTAGTGGAGCTGAAACCAGGACTAGTGGAATTAAAACCAGGTCTATTGGAGCTGAAGCCAGATCTAGTGGAGCTGAAACCAGGTCTAGTTGAGCTGAAACCAGGACTAGTGGAGCTGAAACCTGGTCTAGTTGAGCTGAAACCATGTCTAGTTGAGCTGAAACCAGGACTAGTGGAGCTGAAACCAGGACAAGTGGAGCTGAAACCAGGTCTAGTGGAGCTGAAACCAGGACTAGTGGAGCTGAAACCAGGACTAGTGGAGCTGAAACCAGGTCTAGTGGAGCTGAAACCAGGTCTAGTGGAGCTGAAACCAGGACTAGTGGAGCTGAAACCAGGTCTAGTGGAGCTGAAACCAGGTCTAGTGGAGCTGAAACCAGGACTAGTGGAGCTCTACTGGAACCCACGGCCACTCTTAGCTTCTAAATTGGTTATTTGATGTTTGAACTGTACAAAATGAAGAAAAGGTTCATCGTTGTCATTCACTGACTTGCCACTGTCATTGACTCATTCATTGACAGAGGAAGGGAGAACATCCAGTATTTGTTAATGGAGCACGGTTATCCAATGTTAGAAAAAAGTTATCCTTGAACAAGAGGATGTGTTGTGTTAACTTTGTGGCCATTTTTGAGTTTTTGTTTGTTTGTTTAAATGACATTCCTTTAAAATGCAGGGTGTACTAGAAATCTAATACAAGAACTTCAAAACTACCATAAAAATTAATACGAAGCCATTTTCTTATTTGATAGCTGTTATACGGAGCTGAAAGTGAATGTGTTGGATTTATAGTTTATTGTCTCAGACTGGACACCATGTGAGCAGAGCAGCAGAGCAGAATAGTTGGTGCTCAGAGGAGAAAAGATCGATAAATGTGACACAGAGCTCTGAACTCTGTTACAACCCCCCACCACGCCAACCCTCCTAAATAACAATGCGTAAGTCTGCACATACCCTTATATAATGTTACGAAAGACGGGGTCAGACTGGAAGAGTTCATTCACATGATGTCGGCTGTTTGTTTGGATACTGTTTGACCTTGTTGCTTAGCTGACAGAGATTTTACAGTCCTCTTACTTTAGCTCTGGGAGTTGGAGAGAAAAACAGGCTAAGAGCTGAAAGGCAAAGCTGTCAATTTACCAGTTGATCTACATTCCAGCCACAGATCACATAAAACAACTATGTTGCCCACAGATTTCTTAAGAGTGCTTGTGAAATGTCTTTTTCGTCTCTCTGCGCAACAGCATATTGGCAGAAGATAACTTCACCCAACCCTGGTGGTACAAAGAAAATGGACAAATTGGGCAGAACAAGCAGGCCTGGAAGCTAACTGGAAAATGCCCACTTAAGCTCGGTTGGGATCAAGCACAAATCATCTAATTTCCGGGTTGAATCCCATTGGAAGTAAGATTTGTTGCAGTTCCTCGAGTGGCTGCTAGAGGCTGGCTGTGAGGTTGACTGGATAAAAACGGATGTTTGTATCAATTAACATCACTAATTAACAAACTGACAGGGAGCATGTAGTATTAAAGAAGCAGAGGTCCTCGCCCAGAACCTTGTGGCACTCCTCAGTTACTGCAGTCCATGTTTCAATGGTGATAGTCCGTCCCAGATGCCTCTGAGTCCAGAGATGTTGGCTCTGAACCAGCAGACCTGAACCACCTTCCAGGCTGAAGTAAACGTGTGGAAATAAGAAAATGTTGTTTCTCTACTTGGTCTGATACCAAAAGTAGGTCAATCTGGTTCACAATCTGGTTCACAAAATAGTTTTGGTGTAAGTCATTGGCTTTCACATTCATGGCAACTCTGAGGGGGGTTATTTTTTTTTAACACATTAGGAGGTTTATATAAAGCAATACATTTATTTCTAATGTGATTGATTGAGAGTTGGCTGGGCCAATGACTAACCATTATCACTTCCTCATCTGTAACCCTCATGCTACCAAACGTACCAAAGCAATCAGCAGTTTGCACAAACCCAGTGCAGCTAAATGCAGCAGTAATTGTTGATTTTGTCTTCAAAACTGTTCTTCAAAAACCTATGGTACAGTAAAAAAAAAAAAGACATACTTTAACACAAAAAAGACAGGAATATGTTTGAGCTGTAGTCATGTTGGACTTTGAGCGGCAGAGCGTCTGTGTTTTAGAGGCCAGGCTCGCCAGCGTAAACCCGCCTGGTACTGAACCTTTAAATAAAGTAGAAACTAGGTTATTATGCATTTACAGTTTTCTCTTATTTCCCCCTATGAGGAAACAGACAGAATACATATGTTTAAATTTGTGTTTGAAATATTTTATTGCACAAGAGGCATATTTTGTGTGCCAGCACTCAGCCTTGATTGCGTATGAGAGAAGTATTGACCTGTCTGGAAATGCAGACAGACAGCAAACATCCAAATAAACAAAGACAAGGCTGAGCTACAGAAGCAGACAGGAAATCATCAGGACAGATTTTCTCAGTGAATCTCATCTTTTTGATTTCATGTCTGTCACTGGTTATCATTCACAATAGACCGCCACGACTGGCAAAACAAAAAAAATCACAAAGAACGTGAGTGGACAGGAAAGACAGGTTTATTATCACAAATCATCCCAATAAAAATATTGGGGAAAAAAAAAAATCAATCTGTGCTAAAACTAACAGGATCTCTCTAACATCCATATACATCCATATCCATACATACATACATACATACAATATATATATATATATATATATATATATATATATATATATATATATATATATATATATATATATATATATATATATATATATATATATGGATGTATATGGATGTGTTGCACAGGTGACATCCTGTCACAGTTGTGTTTGATTTTAAACACCTGTGGCCCTGGACGTGATTGGAACACCTGATTCAGATTATTTGGATGGGTGAGCCAATACTTATGTAGTGTATATGTTTTACTTGAGATGGCAAAGAGGTTGTTTAATAAAGTATTTACAATATAAATTGGAACCATTTTAAAGGTTGATGACATGCTGTCCAACCAATGACTGCAGATCAAACATTACCATTTATGGATACATAAGCTTTCTAAAAGTAAGTGACCAATAGCAACGAAGAAGGCGGAACTTCGACTGTTAGTGCTGCGTTCGAGTTGTTTGAAAATGTGCCTTTTCACCCTGTCCACGTACAAGTTTGAGTTCATGTTTTATTTTTACTAAAATACACACGTTAAATTGTGACACATGCGAGTAAAAAAGTGTGCTCAACCTCTAATGTTTTGCGTTCCCTCCATTTGAATTGTTGTAGCGTATTTTCTTTTCTCTCAAAAATACAATTCAGAATTTTCGGTTAGCTTAATGCAGCACTTTAAATCTGAAGCTCCTCGTGCGTGCTGCCCGCCAGCCAATCACAGCGCCAGAAGCGCGGGGAGTTTGGTGTTTGTGGGCGTAGGTTCGGTCCTACGTCACTACGTCCGTTCGGTCGCTCCAGAACAGGAGAGGAGCTGCAGCTGTCACCTCCGCAGGTGAGACCGAGGTGGCGACACGAGCCGCCACGAACCGCCGTAACACGCGGGTCCGGGTCGCCGCTGCCTCCCGCTCCCCCCGGGCGAGTCGACGCGGTTTCGTGTTCACAGCTGGTTAGTTCCGGTCGAACTCCGGAGGACCCGCGGAGAGCTAATCAGTTAGCAGCTAGCAGGCTAACGCTGCGAAGATGAATGAGGAGCTTCGGTGTCTTTCACCCGCGTTTGCGCTTCTTTCTCAGGCTGTCATGCCGCCTTCACCGTGGGCGGCTCCTGGCCCTGGGGGTCCGGGCTACATAAAGCTGGCGGAGGCCGGCCCGGAGCCGCAGCCGGCGGCTCACGGCGCTGTTAGCCGTGCAGCTGCGGCTTCTCGGCTTACAAACTTCCCTCCGCCGCAGCTTTACGCTGACTTTACTGCCTTTTCTGACTTAATGTTAGTGGATTGATCTCACCAGCTGCCTGTCTCCAAAGTAACAACTTTAATGGTTTCAGTTGCACGTGCATTGAAAAATTGAGAAGTTAAAATGGAGGTTATGTGGCAAATGGAGGGATAAAATGTCAAATGATGAATTTAAAAGTGGTTTGAAGGCATTGAGACAAGTACAGTGGCTGAGAGATTTCAGAATGCTTCTGTTTGAAAAGACACAACAGACAAAATGACAGAAAAGTGATGCCAAGGAGATAGTGGTTTTTTTGAAGTGCGACTTTCTGATTGTATTAAAAGGAGCCGGTGACGGCCGCGGTGTGTTTTAAGTATATTATCCGTTTCAGCTCTCTGTTATATAACTTACATTTGATCAAAATATTTTGTATATAGAAAATTTGATTTATTTCTGACAATAATCTTAATTCTGTACTCACAGTTGGGCAGTGGCAGTAATTTGGACCAGACCGTAGTTACTACACTGTTTGTTCAAGACAAAAGAAGAAGAATTTGATCTAGAATATTACAATTGTAAAAGCATTTCCTGTACAAAGACAGCCCACTGTGGTATACTAATACTACTACTGGATAGATTCCACTTCATAACTATCCACAACACCTACATTTACCACTGTGGAGCAGCAGTTTACTTACACACCGGTAGTTGCAGTTCCTCTGAAGGCCACCAGGGCTGCAGTTATCTAATGCAGCTACCTTTGCTCCAGTGAAAGCTGCGAGCCGTGGATGAACAGAGGACGTCCAGTTTGACAGCCTCCAGCTTGTCAGCGGTGGCCATGGCAGCGGAACAGCCAGGCCCTCCAGCTGAGCTACCTCCCTTGTTGGCCTGGAGCCTTCCAGGATGACTGACCAGACCTTTGCTTTGGCCTCTGCTGATACTGAGCTCTGGGGTCTGGCCACAGTAAGGCACCGTGTACAGGATCGTTGTGGTGAGGCTTGATGGTAGCTGTTTCTGATGTCTTTGTCATGCCAGTTACTGTCCAAAGTTTTTCCGTACTAGCAGTGATGCCACCCAAAGTCACTTTGGGCTCCTGTCCTGGTCATGTATTGCAGCCATTGGCCTCAGTAAGCCCCACCCTCCTCAGTAAGCCCCACCTCCTTAGTTACTGTCGCTAACAGACACCGACAGCATTGTTTACAGTTTTACAATGTGCTTTCCATGCATGAACATTCAGATGCACCTAAATATATCATATAGGGTTATGTAGAAAATCTAAAAATAGATCTGGTTGGTAATAAGGTTAAACTGGAGGTGAGGGTTTACAGAAGATTCATCTTACTGTCTGGTGCTTAGTAGATCCTTAATCTGTGATAACCTCACAAAACTAGTGGAGATCAATGTTATTTTAGTTTTCAGCGTCAAAGTCTGTGTTTCTACATATCGATTGTGATTAAAGAAGTTTAGGTAACGTTAGAGAGTTAAAAATCGTTGTAGTTTTGAATAATATTAGAACAAATATAGACGTCCTTGTTGATCTGGAAGTTAAGTTGGCAGTTCAATCCAAAGCGGACATTTACTAGTTTTTGTTTGCATTTAGGAACTAGAATAAAATAATTTCCACTGTCCATCCTGTCTGGATACGTAGGATCAGTATTACAAGTACCTCAGACACACAGATGTAAATTTGGGGCATACACTCCATAAAACAGATGAGAGCTCAGGACCTTCCAGTGTTTTTCTGTGAAGGTGAAAACTGCAGGTGTCGGAGTTCTGGTCCCTGTGGAACTGATACTCTTCAAACTGGTAATCTGTTGTCAGATGTCTGGGATCATGACACCTCACACTGATAAACTTGCCTGGTGTTGGGTAAGATGTCAAGAATGCCATGTGTAGACTGTACAGCCCTCCTGAGTGATCCTCTACAACCTGTCTCAAAGCTAGATTTCTTTTACGTTAAGATTCCATCTTCTTTTTTTTTTTTTTTTTGTGTTAAGACATTGTGCTGAGTTGCATTTATCAATACGCCATCTGAAGTTGCATTTTAATCATCTTTCAGAAAGTTATATCAGCCCATCTTTTCTCGCAACACCAGTGAGACGACTCAGACTACTTGCGTCGCGACGATGAACCGCTGATGGACAGACAATGAAATTCCCGCAATTCTTTGACATTTAGGGGGTTTGGGACAACAGATTTATTGCCGCCTTCTTCCTTCACATGATCTCAGGAGATCGTTGGTTCTTCAGCGGTGGAACACGCTAGCAGTGGCTAGTGTGTCTCTCCAAATGACAAAGTCGCTCAGCTGGCTCACAGAAACGATACGAGCTGGATCAAAGAAATACAAGTTTACTCCGTTTTTAAATTCACAGTTGTTACTTTTTGACCAACAAACTGAGTTAGTTTTTCTTTAATTAGCTGCTATTTAGACCAACAAACGGTTCATTTTCATCCAGTCAGGAGTGTTTCACTTTAGGTCACCATGAAAACCCCGAAATGCCTGGTAGTCAGTTGTGTTTTAACTTTTCCAACTTCTCTACTTGAAAGTAATAAATGACAGACAGGAAATCTGAGGTTAACATCAGTTATGAGAGGAACTGGTTCGGATTCAGTATGTTCAGCTTCCTCGTTTTGTGCAGATTGGTAGATGGCATGAAGACGTTTGGCCTGATTATCACCAGAGCTGAAAAGGATATTTTTGTTTTTCTGAAAGTCATTTTGTAATCTCCTTTTGTCATTTTGTGACATCATCTGTTTCCTGTTTGTAGTCCAGCAGACTCTTCCTGTGGTTCCTGTAGGCCAGCCTGAGCACCTGTCCTACAGGGACGTTTTTTAACTCCGAAAAGGTTCTTTAAGGCCACTTTTGCAGGGCCATTGCTGGTAATAAAGACATACTGTCCAAACCGCCCGGACCCTAGTGGTGGGTAGAGGGAACCGCCCGGACCCTAGTGGTGGGTAGAGGGAACCGGCCGGACCCTAGTGGTGGGTAGAGGGAACCGGCCGGACCCTAGTGGTGGGTAGAGGGAACCGGCCGGACCCTAGTGGTGGGTAGAGGGAACCGGCCGGACCCTAGTGGTGGGTAGAGGGAACCGGCCGGACCCTAGTGGTGGGTAGAGGGAACCGCCCGGACCCTAGTGGTGGGTAGAGGGAACCGGCCGGACCCTAGTGGTGGGTAGAGGGAACCGGCCGGACCCTAGTGGTGGGAAGAGGGAACCCGCCCGGACCCTAGTGGTGGGAAGAGGGAACCCGCCCGGACCCTAGTGGTGGGTAGAGGGAACCGGCCGGACCCTAGTGGTGGGTAGAGGGAACCGGCCGGACCCTAGTGGTGGGTAGAGGGAACCGGCCGGACCCTAGTGGTGGGAAGAGGGAACTCCCATGACCCTAGTGGTGGGAAGAGGGAACCCGCCCGGACCCTAGTGGTGGGAAGAGGGAACCCGCCCGGACCCTAGTGGTGGGAAGAGGGAACCCGCCCGGACCCTAGTGGTGGGAAGAGGGAACCGCTCGGACCCTAGTGGTGGGTAATAGGAACCGTCGGGACGCTGGTTCTCGTACCTGGGGACTAAGAAGCAACTTTTTCATAACTTTCTGTGCTGGTTTTTAGAGCAACAAAGAACAATTGGGATTCTGTTTATATAAGTTTAAATATCTTCAAACGGTGCACAAGTGTAAATACTCTCAAGTACTGAAGCCCTTAAACTCAGCAGTATTGGTGCTGGCGTCGTATCGGAACAACTCTGCTCCAAACTCATTTCATTAACTGGACTCCAGCTGTGAAACTGACCTGTGAAAGTTATTGTCTTCACTTCAGGGCTTTTATGGTTTAACTGATGTTGAAATGTTAGTTTGCACAATTAAAGGCCTAAACTAATCGTCAAGCTTTTTTTTTTTTTTTTTTTTTCTTCCCTTTCCTGTCAGTGTGCACACGCTGTATGTACGATGCACCGAAATTAGTCTCTGCTTTTAACCCATCAACTAGTTTCACTAGTGAGCAACTCCTATAAACTCCCTCTCTCCCACTCCCTAAAGCTACAGTCTTCTTTTGTTTAGTCCGTTAGTGCTGAGAGGGTCCTTATTCACTGTCCTTTTCTTTTGTGTGTTTTTTTTTTTTGTTTGTTTGTTTGTTTTTTTTATGTTTTCCAGTCCAGTCACCCATTCAGCATCATGGGAAAGAAGAGTCGGGTCAAGACTCAGAAATCGGGCTCCGGGGCCAGCACCGTGGTGTCGCCCAAAGAGATGATGAACTCCATCTCTGAGCTGCTGCAAAGTGCGTTCTTCCAAACACGTCCATCACACTTCGGTTTTATTCAGAAAAGGACTTGATCAAGATGTGTAGAATGCAAAAATGATCTGAAAGTGTAGAAGCTTGATCTTTTGGTGCAGTTTTACATTGCTTTTATTTTGTCATAAATATTGTAATAATGAATTGGCATGCCTCATAACTTTTAATAATGTCACTAGTCAAATATATTTTGATAACTTGTCAGAACATCAGTTCTGTCTGGAGATGGACAAAAGATGTTTGGACACCTGGATCGATCACCTTGGATGAGTTTGTTTCCCACCCTTTTTATGAAACTTGCCTGTAAGAAACACAAAGGGGACCAAACTGTCATAAAGACATTTAACTTGACAAAAATGAAATCAAGGGAAACACTTTTTTTTCGTTTTTATCCAACATTAATCATCTCCCAACTAATGGGTTTTTCCTGACATTTTTATAAAATTATAGCTGTAAGAAACACTGAGGGAATACAAATCTGACTATAATGCCATTGGATTTTACAAAATAATTGGAAATGGGGTTGAAAACGACATGTTCTGGTTTCTGGTTCTTTAAACACTGACCAATGTTTTCCTAGAATGCAGCAGTGCAGCGCCATCTGCTGGAAAAGAGTGGGAGGAGTATGTCCAGATCCGAGGCCTGGTGGAGAAGATCAGGAAGAAACAGAAGGGTGAGCGTGAGACCACATCTCACTTCTTGATGTTTCACCAGCAGAGCTGAACCTGCGGAGTGGATCTGAGTCGGATCAGATTGGTTCTGTTTGTGTCTTCAGGTATGTCCACGGTGTTTGAGGGCAGCAGGGAGGACTACTTCCTGGACCTGATGTCCTGGGCTCAGGAGAACGGGGCATCCTGCGACGGCTTCACGGTGGCCGACTTTGGGACGGAGGGCTTCGGCCTGCGGGCCACCAGAGACATCAAGGTGGGGTCGTTGAGTGAACTTGCTGCTGAAGTCATTCTGCTAGATGAAAATGCAGCGTGGAGGCATATTTGAAAGTTTTTGTGTCTGCAGGCAGAGGAACTGTTCCTGTGGATCCCCAGGAAGATGCTGATGACCGTAGAATCAGCCCAGAACTCCATACTGGGTAAGAGGTCCAGAAGTAGCACAGATGGGTTTTCTTGTCGCACATACCATACTTGTTCTGCACATCGGCTGTAGAAGAGGACGTAGACGCACTGATGCCACCCACTGGTTTCTGAAGAATGCTTTTAAAGTCTCATTCCTTGTTATGCACAGTGCAATTTTGGAAATGGGCGGAGCTGGCTGGAACGCCAGCCCACCCTGTCAATCACAGTTAGCTGTTTGTGGTCTGTGGTGGTCACGTGGCCCGTTGGGGTCATGTGACCTGTGGACGCACCAACAAATATGAAAACAGCTGAACACAATCTGCCACTCTTAGCCAAGTTTGAACCGTTCAGAGCCAAACACAGTAGCGGTAAACTCCGTAACAGATCTTTTACAAATCACTTCCTTTCAAACAACATCGTATATTATCATACGCAGCCTCCAGTGGCGTGGAAGATCCCTTAACGGCACCGTCTCCTCTCAACCCTGCCCTTGGTTAAGCTTCGTCCCCAGATCCTTCCACCCGCAACCGGTTACAGAGATCCAGTCGTAAAATTAACAACACAGCAAAACACATTTTCTGTAGATAAAATGTCTTTATTCACATCTTAGAAGTCATGAAGTGATGACAGCGACACCAAACCCACAACTTAGAATGCTGTTGCTGTCTTTGACAGTATTTATGTGTGCTTGTCAGGTCCTCTGCACAGCCAGGACCGGATCCTCCAGGCCATGGGCAATGTGACGCTGGCGCTCCACCTGCTGTGTGAGCGCGCCAACCCTGCCTCCTTCTGGCAGCCGTACATTCGCAGCCTTCCTCAGGAGTATGACACGCCGCTGTACTACCAGCAGGAGGATGTGCAGCTGCTGCTGGGAACGCAGGCGGTTCAGGATGTCCTAAGCCAGTACAAGAACACGGCCCGCCAGTACGCCTACTTCTACAAACTGGTACAGGTACGGCGATACACAAAACGCACTCCGAATTTCAGCTGCTTTCACGCCACCATCAGGGGGACGAGTCTGGTAGCTCTCCCATTCACAACCACTTCCACCGGTACCCGTCAGGCTGGACCAGTCACAGGTGGGCTTTATACGATGACTCGTGCAGACGCTTGTCACTATTCAAAACAACCAAGATGGCAGCAGGGGCTCTAGGGGCTGTTTGTAACCTTCATTCAGAAGTTTAGTCTCCACAGGACTGTAGACAACCTCCCTGGATGTGGACACAAGAGGACAACTGAGGAGAAACTGAAGAGACCATAAAACAAACAGAAACCAAAGAGTCCAGAACAACGTCCAGAGAGATTCAAGGTGACCTTCAAGGTCCAGCTCCTTCAGTGTCGGATAACAATCCATCACTGTTGGAACCAAAGTGGACGGCTGAGGAGGATTCCACGGGTGGAAGAACATCAGCAGAAACATGTTGACATCACATCAGCTCTATGTTCACAGACACAAACATGAAGCCTTCAAAGAAAAGAAGACTGTATCTGCTGTGGAACACGGAGGAGGCTCGGTTCGGTTCTGGAGCTGCTGTGATTGGTTCAGGGGGTCGTAAATCTGTGTAGCTACAATGAAATCTGAAGACCATCAAGACCTTCTTGAGACAGATGTGTTGCCCACTGTCTGAAAGCTTGGTCTCAGTCGCAGGTCATGGTTCTCCAACAAGATAAGGACCCAAAACACACAACTAAAACCAGCCAAGAAACACTGGAGTTTTCAGGAGGGTCCTTCTGTGAGTCCTGATGTACATTGAATTAAATTTTATTTATAAAGCATCTATTACAACACAAGTTGTCTCTAGGATCTTTCCAGAGACCAGAACATGACCCTGATCATCCTAATCATCCTATTGAACATCTGTGGAAACATCTGGAACCTGCAGAAGAAACCCTTCAAGCCTGAGAGATCTGGATTTGTTTGTTCATGACGACCAGAACGCCCGTCTACAGGAGGACACGTCTGCCTGGGAGGAACCTACTCACATACTGAAGTCATCACCTCAAAAACAAGGACAACAAAAAAAGTTCAGGGGCCATCAGTGTTGTTCACAATAGTTTAATTAGTTTTTTGTTGGTTTTTTTTATGGTTTTGTTTAACCAAAATTTAAAAGTAGTAGTAGATGTAAATATGTCCAAATCTGCGTGATGTTGTGGAAGACATGTCTTGTATCTGAAATACTCCACATTGGCCACCAGGGGGAGACATAAGACCAGAACCGAGACAGAGGAGCTTCCTGCAACAAACCAGCTGATCTTCATGTGTGAAAAAAGACAAAAGTCAAGATGTTTTTCCTTCTTTATGTTTAGATATAAATTGAATCTTATCACAAGGTGGCTGAGATGAAGTCAAATGCCCACATCACGTCAGAAAAGCCTCTTTACAAAATGACCACACAGAGCTCCTTTCTGTCCAGTTTCAGTACCAACAAATGTAATAAGACATGGAAACGATGATCTGTATGATGAAATGTCTAACGGGCTCATGATGGTAATCTGAAAATATGCTAATGTCCCATTATTAATCTCCAGCGTGGTGAAACGGCAGCTCAGCTTTGATCAGAACTCGCCTTACTTCTCTCTGAAGTCCGCCTCTTCGCCTGATATCAAAGACACAACAAAAGAAAAGTTTCTGCGTGAATTCACTCTTTTTCTATATTTGTTTTAATTAACTTAAGAACAGTCAGCGAAAACTGTTTAACAGCTACAACATCCTCATGCAGCTGAATCTTCAGTTTCTAAGAGAAAACTCTCACATCTCCTTGACTAGTTCAGTGCTTCTTTTTTCAGTGATTAATTTCATATTGTTATATTCATTTTTGGTCAGATATTAAATATGGCGTGGAGGTTGACTGGGGACCAGCAGGGGGCAGTCTTGCATTCTTAGTGTCTTTGAGGCATCTGCGTCTTGTAGAAGCTTAATTCATTGTTGGGTTTTGATGGTTGATAAGACATCTTGATGAATTTTGGACAACTCAACTGTTGTTCTCCTGAATGAGTCTCACTATAAAGCCCGCCCCCCTCTGTTGTGATTGGTTCTGTACGAGTGGAAAATGGCTGTGGATGGGAGGAGACCTAACCCTTTTCGCAGGAAAGAAGACAAATGTTCTCACATTTGTCCCCAGAATACTCTGAGATACAGAGTTAATGGTCCACATATACGCTGCTGAAAACCACGTGTTTATTACCCCAGGTTAGCACGTCCCCTGTCATTTACCCGGGCTCGGGTGGCCCGCTGGCCCGCTGCTCAATGACCCGCCTCCGAGGGTACACGTAAACTCGGGTCTGGTCTGACATAAGGTCCGTGCGATGGGGGGACCTGGGTGGGATTTATTGATAAGACGAGCAGGTCCTCGCACTCGGAGCCGAAGATGCCATAAATCGGTATCTTACCGGAACCGTAGTACGCAGCTGGCTGCTAAAATGACAGACAAAGTCAGGTCACTAACCTTAGAAGTTCTACGAGGTCCACGACCACAACATCAGGAGAGGCGGAAGACTGGACTGGTCATGTGTAGAGTCGTGCTGCATGATTCGGGGGGAAGCCACTTCACAAATCCCGTCGTTCAGGGTAGCGTGGATCCGCCCACCGCTCCATCTCCTGCACCAGAGCTGCGTCATCCAGCTCTTCTGATGCTGGAGAAGCCAGCGACACCAACCAGACAACGAGACCGCTGTGTTACGTAGCACCGCTGGAGAACTCGGACTCCTCTTCCCTCCACTCGGCTTCAGGCACCGAGACACTAACAGCCTTCACATTTACACTGACCAGTTCTTCAGCCGGGGAAAGTCACGGGGTCTCGACCAAAATGACCTACAGACTACAAGGTGTCCAGGTTCAGTTGCTGGACAACAGTCCCTCATAATGACCCTCTACCACTGTGCTTGATGGTGGGTATAATGTCTCTGTTGAAATCCTGTTGGAGGTTCACATGCAGGTTTGGAACCTCAGTTGTGCTTCCATGTTCTTCTCCAGGTTTTCTCCTGTTAAATGCTCAGTCCTGCAGGCTCTAAGCGTACCCTCTTGTAGAAACACTGGCATATAAGTTTATATTTGCCTTACAGCTAAGACTCACTTCCCTTATATGCTTTTCCACAATAAAGACAGGATTAAGAGGTTCCACATGACAGTAGTTGGGTAATGATGAAAGAGGTGTTTCTGTCGGATGAAGAGTTGATTTAAACTACTGCAGCGACTGCCAGAACATCATTAATGTAAAAGACGCTTCATTGTTGATGTGCTTTCATGATCCTTTCTGCCTTGTGATTGTCTTTTTCTGGGGTTTATTGATGCCAGGTACGTCAAAGTAAGGCTGGTTTATTTCTGAAGTACATTTCCAACTTAAATGGGAAGGTTTTAATAATGCAGTACAAGTGAACGCAGAAAAACACAAAACAAACACCTCTGACATGAAAAATTGATCATACAGTCCACATTAGAATTACTTATTAGGTTTTGTTAAACTATAGTTTTCTCTTTATCTTCAAGGGGAGAAGGGAAAAATGACTGAGTCCCAAACACTGGATATCTTAGTTTTAAACCAACAGTTTTAGTGTCTCGTGGTTCTGGATGGATTTTTCTCTGTCCGCCCAACGTTGCTTCAGTTAATTCAGATTTTGGTTCTATGTTCACGTCTACACAGCTCTCTGAAGGTCCACCACAGCATCTCAACCAGGTTCCGGTCTGGACTTTGACCAGGTCACTTTAGAACGTGTTTTATTTTTTTTCTTCATCATTCTGATGTAGATCTGCCTACCACTGGGGTCTGGATCCCGACCAGCGGTTTCTCTGCCTACCACTAGGGTCCGGATCTGGCCCTCGGTTTCAGCTGTTCCTGTTGGATATGCAGAGCCGGTTATCTAGTAATACACTGTAACTGGTATCAAAGCAGAACTGTATTGGCCCAAAGATCACACAGTAAAATATGGTATCAGAACATCTCTGGTTTTAAGTGTTTTAGTTTTTTTTTATTCAGTGGGAACCTAGCTGTCTATGAGCTTTTGTTCTACTCATTTATCTGAAAATGCTTGCATTTTTGGACCCTCCTCAGACCCACAGGTGTTCTGGTGGCAGATTTGAAGAACAGCAAAACACAGTAAGGCCTCCTTTTACCACTACAGCCCAAAACGGTGTTCTGATCGCCCTGAAAACAGACGTTTTTAAACTCGAGCTCAACCTTTTAATGGAATTTTGATGACATGCTTGTAGAAGCTGAAAGTTATGAGGTTGCCATCCCTTTGTTTGAATGAGGTGACGGCCCGAGGGCTTTTGAAGGCTCCTCCTACTTGTACTGCACGGCGCCATGATATACATGAGGATCCGGTTTATAAATATTCATCAGTCATCACAGATGTAAAATGTACCTATGGAGACTAAAACTGTTTGTACCAGACTGTAAATGTATTTATTTCTGCTGTAAGTTTAATATTTTAACATGGTCAGTGGAGATGAATCACTGTTGGATCCAGACCCTGGTGGTCTGCAGAGGAACCGCAGAACCAACATTAAAAACAGGCAGTTGTCTTCTAGAGCTTCTAGAGGTCTGTGGCACAGACATAAACACTCCCAGAAACAAATACCCGTGTCAAATAAATGAGTTAGTCACCCTAAATGTCAGCTTTCCAGACACCTTTGGCTCAGACTGAACTCCACATCCCGTAAAACTGTCCTGATCTTCAGTACTTCCTGTCTCAGGGTTTGGGGAGCTGTCGGTGCGGGTTCTGTCTCTGTGTACGTGAACACGTATGAGTCTGTGTGACCGGTCATTCACACATTCAAAACACCGGGCAGATACTGCAACACAACGGGGAGGTGGAGGCGGGGACAACGAAGACGGAGGTGCATTCAGGTCAATTCAATCCAAAGCCAATGTGACAAGCTAATTTTCCAGCCCGGTCATCTGAAGAAGAGGAGGAAGGACCTGGGGACAGAGCTGGAGGAGGGGGGTGTTTGTGTGTGCTGGACTGACGGCTGTAGGGAGCTGGAGTTGTTTTAATGATGGTGTCACATGGAGACCTGCCTTCCTGAAGATCAGCAGGAGCAGAAAAAGGTTTTCTGTTTAAATTCACCACAAATCCTGCCTGGACGAGTGGCTGCAGCGTCGTCCTGTTGGGTGTCACCTCCCTCTGATGACTGTGCAGAGGTTTGTTTGTAGATACTTCTGATCACATTTACTTTATCGCCTTCACAAGGGATCCTGGGAAGGCAGCACGTCAAAGTTGGGCATTACTCAACTTTACGCAAATGAGTGCGGCCAGTGCGGGGCCATATCTGTCAAAGTTGACATAACAAGCGTCACTGCATTCAGGCGGATTCACGCGAACAGCGGACCTGCGGCCTGAGAGACTCTTCGCCTTAACGTACAATTTTACCTTGGGTGTGGATCTGGTCCCTCTGTCTTTGTACAGACCGCTAGGGTCTGGATCCGGACTTTCGGTCTTTCTACAGACCGCTAGGGTCTGGAACCGGACCCTCTGTTCCTCTACCGACCGCTGGGGTCTGGATCTTGACCCTCGGTATTTCTACCGACCGCTAGGGTCTGGAACCGGACCCTCTGTTCCTCTACTGACCGCTAGGGTCTTGATCCGGACCCTCGGTCTTTCTACTGACTGCTGGGGTCTGGATCCGGACTCTGTTCCTCTACCAACCCTTAGGGTCTGGAACCGGACTCTCTGTTCCTCTACCGACCGCTAGGGTCTGGATCTGGTCCCTCGGTCTTTCTACTGACCGCTAGGGTCTGGATCCGGACCCTCTGTTTAAACCTCTGGGGTACCATATCAGGAATTTCAGAATTTTGATGAAACAGGGCTCACTAACCTTACTCGGGATTCCACCCCGGCGTTAGGCGGTTAGGTGGTGCCTAACTTGGTACATATTTTCATTAAAGCAATGAATTTCTGTATAATTGGGAGCATGGATTTTTGAGTGGCAGCTGTCATCACTTTACTACAACTTTATACTTTATACAAACTTGCCTTTAGCTTCTTCAAAGACCTAACGGAACATTATCGTTCATATTTTAAAGAGAATATGTTTAGTTGGTTGGTTAAATTGACCAGCAGCTGGTTGTGGGTTGGTCCTCGTGAAGCTTAGTTTAAAGCAGGCTTATTTGGAGAAGGTGTAGAAGTCAGGACCCCCCCCAGCATGGCGGCGGGAGTATTTTTTTTGGCTTTGATACATTTGTGAATGGTTTCTATAAAGTGAGCGCTTGAAGTTTTAAAATGAGAAGGAAATTTTAGATTTTAATTCCTTGAAGTCCCGCTACTACAGAGATTTGTTGTGATGGTTCAACCCAAAGCTGGAAATCGTGCTTGGGCTTCCAGTCTTCCTCAAACATTCAAGCTCAGGGCAGTTTGCAAATGACTCTGGGAGGTGGCGGCTGAGGCTTTAATAGGAGGAACCAGCGGTGTTTGTGGACACGTGCACGCACACGTGCACGCAAACACACTCTGATTCCTGCCCGATTGATGAGGCAGATTTATGACGGCTGCTGGCCACAACAAATTAAGTTGACAGTGATGTATGTGGGGGGTCGAGTGTCAGGCTGCACCAACAGACCACACACACAAACACGCTGCTCCGGTGGCCCCCTACTCCCAGTCCCTCTAGTTAGGCGTCCCTGTCAGCCGGCCCCCCTCTAGCAAACCTGCATAATGAAATTCCTCTTCCCTTTTTTTTTTTTTTTCTCTTCCTCTCTCCACAGACTCATCCCGCCGCCAGCAAGCTGCCACTGAAGGACAGCTTCACGTTCGATGACTACAGGTCAGTGTTTGACGTCCGGCACAGGAACCCGCATTTTGATCCACGGTTTAAATGTTTATTCACACCTAAACTCTGTAAATGATACTCAGCACCTAAAGTCATGTGCACGAACCAGAGCTGGAACCACTGAGATGTTCACGTGTTCGTCCAGGATGGAGATCTCGGGGGGTGAATGATTGTTTGTTACTGTATGTGACAGGTGGGCGGTGTCGTCTGTGATGACCCGTCAGAACCAGATCCCCACCGAGGACGGCAGCCGGGTCACTCTGGCCCTCATCCCTCTCTGGGACATGTGTAACCACACAAATGGACTGGTAACTTCAAGTCACACTCAAACATGCATTTAAACCAAGACTGTAGAAGAAGAACTGGACACACCCCTGTGACATCACCACGGGTTTTCTGAAGAGTTCTTTTAAAGCATCTTGCTCCTTGTACTGCACAGCGTCATATTGTAAATGAGCAGAACCACCAGACCTGGAAGGTGGAACATGTCCGCTGTATGTCAGTCAAAGTTCTTCTCACTTGGCTCATATGATGCTAATTAATTTGGTTCAGTTCAATTCAATTTTATTTACACAGCGTCTGTTACAACACAAGTTGTCTCTAGGGGCTAGAGCCCCCAGCACATGACCCCCGAGCAACATGGCGTTATAATCATCCTGATCAAATCTGCACAACCTCCTCATTTCAAGTGTCGCTGCTGCCAGAGCTGAAACCAGGACTAAATCTAGACCCTAGCTGTCGGTAGAGGGACGTAGGGTCCCCACCCAGACCCTAGCGGTCGGTAGAGGGACGTAGGGTCCCCACCCAGACCCTAGCGGTCGGTAGAGGGACGTAGGGTCCCCACCCAGACCCTAGCGGTCGGTAGAGGAACGGAGGCTCCCCACCCAGACTCTTGTGTCCAAATTAAGTCCAAAGCTGAAGGACAGACATAAACGGAGACGGGTGCAGATGAAACGGTTCATAATGCAGTGAAAAGGGAGTTTTATTAATGTCTGTATTATTCATCCACCTTCAGATCACCACCGGCTACAACCTGGAGGACGACCGCTGCGAGTGTGTGGCGCTGCAGGACTACAAGGAGAACGAACAGGTGAGGGCGCTGTCCAGGAATTCGGTGAATCCCACCTCAAATTGTTTTTGTTTTTTTTTACCTTTTTACTTGTTTGTTGCATGTTTTTCTGCAGGTCAGAAGTTGACTTGGTTGTTAAAACTGCTCTGGAATGAAGAAGAACGTGTCATTTTGTACATTTGGGAATAGAGAATAACAGTTGGAATAAAAACACAACAGTTTAATACTGAACCAGTTCTCATTTACAAAGACAAAGATGTAAAAAATATAAAAAGTAAAATTTCATCTAGTGGTGAATCGGTCTAAAAGCTTCTGCTTTCACACTGGCACTATTGGACTATTGCTCGGCCGGACTCCAAGCAGCTTACAGATGGTTCCATGACTCTTCTAGATTGATGTTGAAGTGGGGTTTTTCTACAGATCTACATCTTCTATGGGACGAGATCCAACGCGGAGTTCGTCATTCATAACGGCTTCTTCTTCCAGGACAACGCCCACGACAGAGTCAAGATCAAGCTGGGTGTCAGTAAGAGCGAACGCCTCTACGCCATGAAGGCTGAGGTTCTGGCCCGGGCCGGCATCCCAGCGTAAGTGTCTGCGTTGACCTTTCTGCAAAGTGTCCTTGTTTATTATCTGCACTTTGCTCTTCCAACGCCAGGTTTTTAAACCAGTTAGACCCCAGTTTGGTATAAATGTTGCAGCAAATGTCTTTTCTTCTTCTCCTCCCACCACACCAAACTTCTATCAGCCATCCGTCCCGACACTTTCATCACAGAGGAGCTTAATCCTTTTATCATTAGCTCTTTAATTTTATGCAGCATTCTGCGCTCCGCGTCTTTAATCAGGCGCCTTTAATCTCTTATTGATGACGCTCCACATCTCATCGGTGGAAATTAAGTGAAACAATCGCACCGTTAAAACTGACGGATTCGAGATGGTTTTCAAAGGGAAGAGGAGCCGCTTCTGCTGACGTGACTGTTATCGTCAGCCTCATTACCGCTCTCAGATCGCTTCTTTACGATATTTTACATGAGGTAACAGCAACCTTTGAACACACAAACCTCTTTTGGACCAACTTGAAACTGGTGCTGGTTCTATGTTGGTTCCTTTTTAAAGAACTGTTTTTTATTTCCCAACATGCAGAAAACCAGTGCAGATCCACCTCATGACATCATTCCGTCTCCGCCAACGTTGAAGCTCCTTTTACTGAGCTCTGAGTTTCTGTAGAAAACCACGGAGGGTTTTCCTCTTCAGAAACCTGTTGATGACATCAGATGGTTTACCAGTAATTATGAAGTTTATGTTAAAAGCCGGGATAAGTTAGGAGCTGATGTGGAACTGTTGGTGCTGTTTGTAGTAGGGCATGTAATAGTTTTCCAACAGTGTGCCGTAAACTTGTCGCTGTGTTCTTGAGTGTAATGACTTGAATCTGTTTTGTCACCAGGTCGTGTGTTTTTGCTCTCCACGGCAATGAACCACCGATCTCAGCGCAGCTCCTGGCCTTCCTGAGGGTCTTCTGCATGACGGAGGGTAAGAAACCCCCAGAACCTGCAGCAGCAGGACGTTGGCCACCAAAGAGAGGCTGCAAACCCACTTGTGCTGTTTAAAATCAGCGTGCCACATTTGGATGCTCCCCTGAGAGCATCACCAAGCTTCCTCTGGATAGGAGGGGCCGAGGTGGAGGAAGAGCGAGGCCTGTCCGGTCCCCAGCTGGTTAATCGATCCAGGCGGGCCACCAGATGTGTGGAGGCAGCGATGCTCAGTGGGGTTTGCAATATTCATCGCACCAACGCGGGTAGACACCGGAGTCATAAATCCCCCGTCACATGAGGCCACATCCTCCGCCTCTGTCCCAGGACTCACTTTCAGGACCCTGGCTGATCATTTATTCACATTTCTGCTTCGTGTTAATTTTTAAAGCGGCTCCTGATGCCTTCAGAGATGTGTGCGAGGGTATCGTGGCTCGCTTGCTTGTGTGTAAGTGTGTCAACGCTTCTTAACAGATGTGACACACTGCAAAAGCATGCTCGCACAACTGGGGCACTCAAGTTCTCCTTCTTTTATCTTCCAGAACAACCAAACCACGTTCAAGTCCTGAGATGAGAGACGGTAAAATGAAAGAGATGAGAGATGTAAAATCAAAATAAAAACAAAACCAGTCATTTGCATTTCTCACACTCTGTTCTAATTAGATGTCAGCAACTCATCGCAAAAGGAGAACGTTTACGCTCCATAGCAGCTCCTCTTCATGTGACAACAGTCCATCTACATCTGGGAACTCAGTTCCAGCTGATGGAGTTCTGGCAGAGGAACGTGCTCCCAGTCTTGTCCAGTATAGAAGTGGATCTTCTTAGATGCATTTCCAATTCCTCATCTCCAAAAATACAAAGCATGGTGGTCTGTAGAGGGGCCGCGGGTCTAGATCCAGACCCCGGTGGTCGGGAGAGGGGCCGCGGGTCTAGATCCGGACCCCGGTGGTCGGGAGAGGGGCCGCGGGTCTAGATCCGGACCCCGGTGGTCGGGAGAGGGGCCGCGGGTCTAGATCCGGACCCCGGTGGTCGGGAGAGGGGCCGCGGGTCTAGATCCAGACCCCGGTGGTCGGGAGAGGGGCCGCGGGTCTAGATCCAGACCCCGGTGGTCGGGAGAGGGGCCGCGGGTCTAGATCCAGACCCCGGTGGTCGGTAGAGAGGCCGCGGGTCTGGATCCGGACCCCGGCGGTCGGTAGAGGGGCCGCGGGTCTGGATCCGGACCCCGGCGGTCGGTAGAGGGGCCGCGGGTCTGGATCCGGACCCCGGCGGTCGGTAAATCTTGGGGCTTTCCCCGCCTTGACCCTTTCTTCTGAGGGGATGGGTGTAAGCTGCTGTAAGTCGGTGTTTGTTCCAGTGTGGTGGATGCGGCTTCATTTACTGCGGTTTTGGATCGGGGCTCTTTATTGTTTTTTCTGGGATCCGTCATTCGGACTTTCTCAGATGGGACTTACAGTTAACGGGTCATGGAACCAGACTGCTTCACATCTAATAAACCCTGGACTACTAATAATCAGTTTCTTTTTTATGTCACTAAATATAATTTTTTTCCTTTCAGAGGAGCTAAAGGACTACCTCCTCGGAGAACGTGCCATCAATAAGATCTTCACTCT
Source organism: Xenentodon cancila (assembly GCA_014839995.1). Taxonomy (NCBI): domain Eukaryota; kingdom Metazoa; phylum Chordata; class Actinopteri; order Beloniformes; family Belonidae; genus Xenentodon; species Xenentodon cancila. Next base: position 1,164,585 of record CM026210.1, on the reverse strand, counting down.
GGGAAACAGCGAGTTTCCTGTCAGCTGGGAAAATGAGATCAAGCTGTGGACTTTCATGGAGACCCGAGCTGCTCTGCTCCTCAAGACCTACAAGACCTCGTCAGAGGTCAGTTCTCTAGAGTGTTTGACCTTTAAAAACTCAGTTTAGAGAAACGTGTTGGAACCTGCAGAACCTTCACTCATATCAGGCATGTTTACCAAATGAAGTTCCAGTGTCCAAGACTGATCTGATGCTGGTGTGGAGTCATCCAGGTCAGGGTGACCCTCGGAGGCAGCTCAACCTTTGTTTCTTCGTTCTTGAAGATGTTTCAAGAGGAGTTCAGTTCTCTGTAGAAGACCTGACAACCTCCGTGACACAGCTAATATTTTGTTGTTATTTTTGCTGGGTTCCATCTGTGTCTTTGTCATGGTAATGTGTATAAGTAGTTATAATCACACGTTCCTTTCGTTTTGATACCATTTTAATTCAAACAAACCTTGCAGATGCTGACACATGCTCGTTATTGAACACTTATGCCATTATTGAGCTAGAGTCTTACCAACAGCCCTCGTTAGGAAGGAGTTAATAGCTCTGGAAAGATGAAAGAGTGCACTTTTAATAGGAACGACTGACGGGCTGGTTTCTCTCTTCCAGGAGGACCGCTCCATGTTGGAGAAACCGGATCTATCCCTTCACTCCCGTCTGGCCATCCAGCTCCGCCTGGCAGAGAAGCAGATCCTGGAGAAGGCGTCGGCCAGTGGGCGGGCCAAACGTTTGCACTTTCAGAAGAAGCTGGAGGAAGGTGCTCCATTGCCCCACTTCGAGGAAAGTGATATTGCTTTTTTGGAAAATAACGACACGGATGCAAAGCTCCCCATTATTCTGCGCAAGCTGGAGGAGGTGGAGGAAGACCAGGAGCAGTTCCTAAACGGGGAGGGAGTGGAGGCTAACGGAGTGACTGGGCAGGTGGAGACTCAGAAGGTCAACAAAGACGACGGTTCAGTTCTGGCCTCAGATGGAAGTTCAAGTGCCAATCGAACTGAAAGCAATCCCAAAGAGAACATCGAATAAATGCGTCCGAGTTCCTGCCACAGCTCTTGCTATTTATTTATTTTTGTGTCTCCTAAATGACTCAGAAATATAGAAGCTGAAAAAAAGAACAATACGTTCATCCAGCGTGGCTTTCCTTAGTTGTCCGCTGCTGAACCATCGCTGCCTTCTTTGCAGGAGGGTTTTGATTAAAATTGGCTTTTGGTTAAGTTAGAAATGCCTGTGGAGTTCCTCAGAGGTGGATTCTTGGAACTCTGTCGTTGAGCTGCGACACTCGAGTCGTACGGTGAGGCCGACGACGGGAAGGCAAACGGGCGACGGAGCAAGTTCCAGCAAAGACAAAACCTCTGATTTTCTTGGATTGAGTTTGTTACATCGGTTCATCTCCATTTGTGCCCGCTTTGTTTTGAGTTTGACAATCGTATACTCTGGTGCTTCGTGACGTTTGCTGCTGTGCAGATCATCACTGCCCTTCCTGTTTCCAGGTTAAAATAAAAATCCCGTTAGGCTGCGACACTTGTTTTAAGTGTGTGTTGGTGGCTGAAAAGGACGACGTTTCAGTTTCTCCGTGAAAAATGCGTTTGAAGGAGTATCTTTGTGAATGTATTCTGTAGGTGAAGCTGCAGTGATGTCATGGTGTCACGACGGCGGCGCCATCGCTGTCTGTTAAAGCCATAAACGGCACTGAGGACGAGCGGGCCGGTCAATGTTTCACAGACGGACACTTTTGTGGTTTGGACGTCTCAGAATGACACTTCGGACGAAAGAAAAACGAGGAAACATTTTCTGTTTTTCCACTGTCGGGGGCGTGTTGACTTCAGGGGTGACCCCAACAGTCAGAAAACCTGACGCTCTGCAGCGTGGAGCAGCAGACTTTAGTAGTAGAAACAACGGAGCAGTGGTGCGCTACAGCTTTAATATTTGGAGATTTGACATCATTTGTGACATCAAATTAAAATATTTGTATATATGTTGGACAAAAAAAGATTTCAGGTCAGAGTCCTTCTAAAAACTTAGAGCTCAACCTTAAATATCTTTGCGAGTACATAAATATATAAATATCTTACAGTTTGATGTGAAGTTCCACACAGTTCTTAGAGTTGGGTCTCCTGGTCCAGTGTAACGTCTTCAGCCCAGTTGGAAACATCGACGGCCTTGAACACCTCCCTACAGAGGAACTGTCGGTTGACTCCTCTACCAACCTTTAACTGGATTTAACGCCACTTCAACGTCGTCATCAGCTGATTAGGTGGTGGTCTGGAGTGGTCAAAGCCCTTCCAAAGACCCTCTGAAATATCCGTCTAGATTATGCTCAAAATCCACTTTGCTCTTGATTTCAGTGTGGAAGTCTTCTGTTAGATTTGATTGTTCATCTTTTTAAAGGTTTATTCAAGGTTTTCTAATGAAAATGAAACCTGATGGTTGTTTGTGAGCAGGAGGGTCCTTCGCTGGGATTAGCAGGCTACGATCTACCCAACAAGGAAAAAGCTCATTACTTTCCAAATGAAGTTTGAGTCTGTTTGACACTGAAATGTCTTGAAGCTGCCACCTAGTGGCAATTGGTGGTTTTGCATCTTAGGGCGCCTCCATTCATTCGTTCATGTTTAACAGTTTGTTAATGCTTCTTTTGGATAATACTGCTAATCTTTTCTGTACTCTATAATAAATATAAATACCCAAACTGTTCTCTACAAAAAAGTCCAGTTGGACAAAGATTTTGAGCGGCTGACACGTGTTGGGGTCACTCCACGTCAACGAGACGAGTTACCGAGACGCGTCGTGTTCTTATGGTTTGTGGTGGTGAGTCTGAGCTGGTCATGCCACCGCGTTCCTCTGCGAGAGCGCTTGTTGGTCCTCCAGGCGGCTGCGAGTACCTTCCACCGCTCCAACTTCTTGCTTTAACCCTGTTTGAGGTGTCTTTCAGTGGCGTGAGCACTTTTTCCATCACAAATCTGGATTTTTATGCAATTGTGAACCTTTATCAAACTTATTGGCAGCATTCTGTTTGCTGTTTTTCTAAAGATCTGTGTGTGCGTGTGGTTCTTGAGTGTGAAACATGGACTTAACCATGTCCCAGAGGGAGGGGGGTTCCTAGCTTTAATCGTGGACCCAACCGGTCCTAATGGGTGATGGGCGTTCCAGCTGAACAGGACTCGCTCCTCTCCCGATGCCGCTGGCATCCAGAAACTTGAGATTAAACTTGATCCTTTCTCACATCTCCTGTGTCGAGTTGTTCTTGAGCCCCTCTGTCTTTGGCAGCAGCCGTCCTCCTCCAGAGGTCACCATCCATCTATCGTCTCATGTCCTTCTGTCAGGTTGGGCCGTCCCCAGACCCATTAGGAATTTATAAAGTGAACATTATCTTGAATCATGTAATTCAGAGAAGTTTAATTTTAAAGTGCAGTATTTATAATTCAGGACTGTCAAAGATAAAAGTCCTTTAATCTGTGAATGTATTATTACAACAGGCAGCAGAGAGCGACATGTCCACCGGTGTTGGCATCTGCCGTGTCAGCGCTGGGAGCAGACCTGAGACCAGGGATCCCAGCGGTCCGTCCATCCCTTCATCCTTCCAGTTATCCGTCCATCTATTCATCCCTCCATCTATCCATCCCTCTGTCTATCCATCCCTCCATCTATCCATCCCTCCATCCTTCCAGTTATCCCTCCATCTATCCATCGTTCCATCTATCCATCCCTCTGTCTATCCATCCCTCCATCCTTCCAGTTATCCCTCCATCTATTCATCCCTCCATCTATCCATCCCTCTGTCTATCCATCCCTCCATCCTTCCAGTTATCTGTCCATCTATCCATCCGTCCGTCCATCTGTTGTGCATGTTGGAACACGTTCTTGGACATGTTCTACATCTGTGTCCTCCAGTGAGCGCCTTGCTTGGGGGGGTGGGGCTGGCACCATGTGAGGAATGACGCCTGGGCGGGGTTGATTTGTGATTGTCGAGGATAAATACGTAGTTTTAAAGTTGTTTTTAAGAAAACAAAAATCAGCAAAGCTCCTGACTGCTCTTTCTAAACTTATTTACTGCGTAATCACTTGTGAACCTTTCGAATGATCAACCTTTATTCAACCGGGGAGACTGAAGAATTGCCTGACCATTTATTTTAGACCTCAACAATAATCAGTCTCAGCATCTGCAGACAGATGTGGAAGCATCTGGAATATTGAGAGCAGGTTTACACTCGTGGAATGAGACCACATCCTCCAGTCTCAAGTGTCAGAAGCAGCAGTTAGAAACCTTCTTCACCATCTCAGTTCAGACTTTAGATACAGTCAAAACAATCAAGTCGTGGTGGAAGAAACTTCCAGAGCTTTTTTCCAAGGTTGTAAGTCTGTGGGTAGAACGGGAGAACACCAGGAATAGTTGTCAATGGGAGGACATCTCCATAGTGGAACGTTGAGGTCCATCTGAGGGAAGGAAGACATTGTAAAGTTTGCATTTGAATCACATCTGCATCGTCCAGCAGAGACCAGTCTCTGGCTTCAAAAGAGAAGCCTGACTTGACTCTAAAGAAGTCCCGCTTTGGTGTTTTAGTGAAATGTTGAAAATGCAGCACAAAAGGAAGCACCGAAGTACCCGTACGGTGAAACCAGCTCAGTCTCAGAACCCTGGAAAGTTGTGACGGACAAGATTCAGGGACTTGTCTGCAAAAACGAGTTTTGTTGCCATAAAAGACTTGTTGAGGCTGGTATGTCACTTAAAACTATTTGGAACGTTTGAAAATTGGAAAAAGTAGATCATGTATCCTTCAACTCCAGCTTGTCTTAGTTGGGATCACAGCAGTAGCCTGAGCAGGTCCTCTAGCTCCTCCATGGAATACCAGGCTGTCCTGAAGCTGGGTGAGAACCCTGCAGCATTACCTGGATTGGTCCTGGAGGCAGGTTCTGTCTAAAGAACATGGAAGCATGACTGAGGCCCACGAAACAAACCAGCAGAATTCTGGAACAACGTCCTCTGGATAGCAGAAACCAAAGTGGAGATGTTTGGTCTTGTTGAGCCATGTTGGCCGAAAGCCAAACACATTTCAGTAGAAACACCTCAGACCACTGTCGAGCACGGTGTTGGGAGTTCCTAGTCAAAGCTTAGACCTCAACTCGATTGAAATGCTGAGTTGTCCATAAGCAAGTACCCAAAAACTTCCGAGAGGAAACATCTACTGAGAGTTGAGTTCCTGCCGCTGAAGGAAACATCTACTGAGAGTTCCTGCTGACAGGCTATCATGGTTACTCACTGTTACTTGTGACATCTTTTGGTTTGGTTGATGGACCATCTGTAGAAGTTAGTGTATCAACAGAGCTGCAGAAGAGCTTTGAGAGTGGGTTGCGTTCCTTGAATCGAATAATTGTAGGAAGCGCTTATTCAGCCCGTTACCTGGGTGGAATTGCTGGATGCTGAAGCAAAGAGGACGTTGACGTCTTGTGGTTCAGGTGCTGGTGAACCTTTTTGACAGATCTTTGTGGTTGAGACCGCAGGTCCAAATCCGGGCCATAGCAGTTGGGAGGGGAACCGCAGGTCCGGATCCAGGCCGTAGCGGTCGGGAGAGGGAACCGCAGGTCCGGATCCAGGCCGTAGCGGTCGGGAGAGGGAACCGCAGGTCCGGATCCAGGCCGTAGCGGTTGGGAGGGGAACCGCAGGTCCGGAGCAGGTCTAAATCCGGGCCATAGCGGTTGGGAGGGGAACCGCAGGTCCAGATCCAGGCCATAGCGGTCGGAAGGGGGAACCGCTGGTCCGGAGCAGGTCTAAATCCGGGCCATAGCGGTTGGGAGGGGAACCGCAGGTCCGGATCCAGGCCGTAGCGGTCGGGAGAGGGAACCGCAGGTCCGGATCCAGGCCGTAGCGGTTGGGAGGGGAACCGCAGGTCCGGAGCAGGTCTAAATCCGGGCCATAGCGGTTGGGAGGGGAACCGCAGGTCCGGAGCAGGTCTAAATCCGGGCCATAGCGGTTGGGAGGGGAACCGCAGGTCCAGATCCAGGCCGTAGCGGTTCTGAGGGGACCCGCAGGTCCATGTTTTATGTACTAAATCAGTAGAGTTTATAAAAAGCAAAAAAAGTATTTCTAGTATGACTGACAGTCAGTTCAGCCAATCAGTAGCCGTTATCACTTCCTCCTCCGTAATCATGCTACCGCCCTTAGCGGAGCACCCGCCCGCTTGTATTAACCAGCGCGACGGTCTTTTTGGGTCCACATGTTCAACCGCCGTAAACGCCTGCCGGCTGAAAGAGCTGGATGACAGCCAACTGCCTGTCCGCCCCGCACGAGCAAAATGGGCTTCAAAACGGGTCTTCAGAAACCAACGTGACCGAATGCCTCGTCCAAACGGTCTGCGGTCTGGCCTGATCACAGCAGGTCCAACCCCGCTAAGTCCAAGGGACTGGGTCCCAGCGGAGCTCCGCTAGCCCTGGTTTAGTGTGGCAGCACTCGTTTTAGATGTGATCAAGGCAGCAACGCTTACAGTGAGGTGGGCGTGTTCCTGGCGGCTGCGACATGGCGCCGCGCTGTACGTGTGACATCACAGGAGGTTTGTCGGGTTCTTCTTAGTCGACGTCACAGACTCTGAGATGACTTTGTATCTCTTTCCAGCCTTTTGCAGATCCATAACTGATCGCCTCCGTTTAGTGAGTCATGAGTATTTGTTTATTCCCTAATAATGTTGTTTTTGTGACTTAGATGAAGCTCACAACCCGCTTTATGGTAAATTAGTTCCTTCAAAGGCATTCAAAGGTCTTCTTGTGACTGAGGGGTTAAAAAGAAGACGAGTCCAAGATGGAGGACATGGTCCACGGTTTCTGTCCTTCTGACGTGACCTAGAAAACACAAAGTACGGCTGGAGACCATCCAGCTTCTCTTTCTTCTCTTCCCTCCTCCACCGCCCTCTCAGCCAGAGGGAGCATCATTCTCCAGGTCAGAGAGGGAACAATTAAGTGTGGAGGGCGCTGTGAGTCGCTGACAGGTGATGAATGGCCGGGCCGGCTGCAAGTGACAATATGCAGACAAGCCGGATCATTTGCAAATGGATGTTGGGAGATGGAGGATGGGAGGGGTGGGCTTGCTAGATGGAGGCCAGTAAGGGGGGGTTAACCCTTCCAGGATCATTTCTCAGCGCCGGGAGGAGGTGGAGGAGGTGCACCTGTCGAGTGGAGAGGCTCATTTGTTAGACATGACGGAGGCCAGCAGACGTCACGCTGGCACAGAGAAAATGCTGCAGAACAACGAAATCCACAGGTTCCTGGTTCATATCAGAACCATAATGTGGTTTCAGAGTACGTCTGGTGGGTTTGCTGCTGCTTAGGAGAAGTCACAAATGCTGAACGAGAACCTGGACCAGGGTCGAGAACCAGAACATGCACAAGAACTGAAACAGGAACAGGAACCGGAACGGGGCCGATAACCAGAACGTGGATAAGAACTGGAACAGGGATGGTAACCAGACAAGGACAAGAACCAGTACGTAGAACAGAGATGAGAACTGGAATAGGAACGAGAACCTGAACATGGACGAAAACAGAATCAGGATTGAGAACTGAAACAGAAATGAGAACCGGAACAGGAACAGAAACAAAGACAAAAACCAGAACATGGACAAGAACAGAAACGGGAACCGTAACAGGAACAGGGACGAGAATGGGAACCGGAACGACAACAGGGATGAGAACAGGACCCAGAAAAGGAACGATAACCAGAACATGGAACAGGGATGAGGATGGGAACATGCACAAGAACAGGAACCGGAACAGGAACGACAACAGGGATGAAAACGAGAACCGGAACATGGACAAGAACAGGAACCGGAGCAGGGATGAGAACTGGACCGCGACAGAAATGCCAACTACTACTGTTCGAAGCTGCCACAGAGGCGTAACATAGATCCGGTTTAATGCAGCGGGCCACACACGGCCAGTCACCGGCTACAGGACCCTGGACCATCTTCATCCGGCCCTTCTGAAACCAACGTGCTGCAACACAGACGTCTATGAAGATGCAGTCTCCTGAAGACTCTTCAGGTCTTTGACAGAATGCACCAGCTGGTTCGTGGTTCGCTTTCTGATGGTGCAGATTCTGGTCTGGTCCTTGTTTCTCTGCTCTGCGGACACACACATGGTGGGATTTGTTACTGTTTAGTCTTCATCATTCTGTGAGATTCAAATGACCGTGCAACCTGAAAATCAGTGTCATTTCTGCATCGAGGCCCCTCACGTATGTTCGGCCCACTTGCATGCAGCTGTTCAGTCACCTAGTGGTTAAACTTACTATACAGTAAGATGAATCTTCTGTAAACCCTCACCTTTAATTTAATCTTATTAGATTTTCTACATATACCTGAAGGACATATGGAAGTCCGTTTGAATGATCCTGCATGAAAGATGACTCTTTAGTGTCTACAATTATTCTAGGACGTCTAAGAAGTTTTCAACTGTAAACAACACTTAGACTGAGTTAGCAACAGTAACTAAGGGGGGGCGGGACTTATTGATTGGTTAGTTGAGGTGGTTCATCTGGTTGGGACGCCTCCTGGAGGCCTCCCTGGTGAGGTGTTTTAGGCATATCTGAAGAGAAGCCCTCAGGGCAGACCCAGGACACGGAGGACTAGGAACAGCTGGGTGTCATCCTGGAGAAGCTGCAAGAGGCTGAGAAGAACGAGGTCTGAACTCTTGACTGCTGCCGAAGACATGAACCCCGACAAGTGGAAGGAAAAAGGTGTCCTGCTGTAACCAGCTTCCATACCAGCGTATGGCATGTACTCAGTACTGCTGTGTACTCAGTACTGCTGTGTACTCAGTACTGCTGCGTACTCAGTACTGCTGCGTACTCAGTACTGCTGCGTACTCAGTACTGCTGCGTACTCAGTACTGCTGCGTACTCAGTACTGCTGCGTACAGAGTACTGCTGCGTACAGAGTACTGCTGCGTACAGAGTACTGCTGTGTACTCAGTACTGCTGCGTACTCAGTACTGCTGCGTACAGAGTACTGCTGCGTACAGAGTACTGCTGTGTACTCAGTACTGCTGCGTACTCAGTACTGCTGCGTACTCAGTACTGCTGCGTACTCAGTACTGCTGCGTAGTCAGTACTGCTGCGTACTCAGTACTGCTGCGTACAGAGTACTGCTGCGTACACAGTACTGCTGCGTACTCAGTACTGCTGCGTACACAGTACTGCTGCGTACTCAGTACTGCTGCGTACACAGTACTGCTGCGTACACAGTACTGCTGCGTACAGAGTACTGCTGTGTACTCAGTACTGCTGCATACTCAGTACTGCTGCGTACTCAGTACTGCTGCGTACTCAGTACTGCTGCGTACTCAGTACTGCTGCGTACTCAGTACTGCTGCGTACAGAGTACTGCTGCGTACTCAGTACTGCTGCGTACTCAGTACTGCTGCGTACTCAGTACTGCTGCGTACAGAGTACTGCTGCGTACACAGTACTGCTGCGTACACAGTACTGCTGCGTACAGAGTACTGCTGCGTACTCAGTACTGCTGCGTATTCAGTACTGCTGTGTATTCAGTACTGCTGTGTATTCAGTACTGCTGTGTACTCAGTACTGCTGTGTACTCAGTACTGCTGTGTACTCAGTACTGCTGTGTACAGAGTACTGCTGTGTACAGAGTACTGCTGTGTACTCAGTACTGCTGTGTACTCAGTACTGCTGTGTACTCAGTACTGCTGTGTACTCAGTACTGCTGTGTACTCAGTACTGCTGTGTACTCAGTACTGCTGTGTACTCAGTACTGCTGCGTACTCAGTACTGCTGCGTACAGAGTACTGCTGCGTACAGAGTCCTGCTGCGTACAGAGTCCTGCTGCGTACAGAGTCCTGCTGCGTACAGAGTCCTGCTGCGTACAGAGTCCTGCTGCGTACAGAGTACTGCTGCGTACTCAGTACTGCTGCGTACTCAGTACTGCTGCGTACTCAGTACTGCTGCGTACAGAGTACTGCTGCGTACAGAGTCCTGCTGCGTACAGAGTCCTGCTGCGTACAGAGTCCTGCTGCGTACAGAGTCCTGCTGCGTACAGAGTCCTGCTGCGTACAGAGTCCTGCTGCGTACAGAGTCCTGCTGCGTACTCAGTACTGCTGCGTACTCAGTACTGCTGCGTACACAGTACTGCTGCGTACTCAGTACTGCTGCGTACAGAGTACTGCTGCGTACTCAGTACTGCTGCGTACTCAGTACTGCTGCGTACTCAGTACTGCTGCGTACTCAGTACTGCTGCGTACAGAGTACTGCTGCGTACAGAGTACTGCTGCGTACTCAGTACTGCTGCGTACAGAGTACTGATGTGTACTCAGTACTGCTGTGTACAGAGTACTGCTGTGTACTCAGTACTGCTGTGTACAGAGTACTGCTGTGTACTCAGTACTGCTGTGTACAGAGTACTGCTGTGTACTCAGTACTGCTGCGTACAGAGTACTGCTGCGTACTCAGTACTGCTGCGTACTCAGTACTGCTGCGTACTCAGTACTGCTGCGTACTCAGTACTGCTGCGTACAGAGTACTGCTGTGTACTCAGTACTGCTGCGTACAGAGTACTGCTGCGTACTCAGTACTGCTGCGTACAGAGTACTGCTGCGTACTCAGTACTGCTGCGTACAGAGTACTGCTGCGTACTCAGTACTGCTGCGTACTCAGTACTGCTGCGTACTCAGTACTGCTGCGTACTCAGTACTGCTGCGTACAGAGTACTGCTGCGTACTCAGTACTGCTGCGTACAGAGTACTGCTGCGTACAGAGTACTGCTGCGTACTCAGTACTGCTGCGTACTCAGTACTGCTGCGTACAGAGTACTGCTGCGTACTCAGTACTGCTGCGTACTCAGTACTGCTGCGTACTCAGTACTGCTGCGTACTCAGTACTGCTGCGTACTCAGTACTGCTGCGTACTCAGTACTGCTGCGTACAGAGTCCTGCTGCGTACAGAGTCCTGCTGCGTACAGAGTCCTGCTGCGTACAGAGTCCTGCTGCGTACAGAGTCCTGCTGCGTACTCAGTACTGCTGCGTACTCAGTACTGCTGCGTACTCAGTACTGCTGCGTACTCAGTACTGCTGCGTACACAGTACTGCTGCGTACTCAGTACTGCTGCGTACAGAGTACTGCTGCGTACTCAGTACTGCTGCGTACTCAGTACTGCTGCGTACTCAGTACTGCTGCGTACTCAGTACTGCTGCGTACTCAGTACTGCTGCGTACTCAGTACTGCTGCGTACAGAGTACTGCTGCGTACTCAGTACTGCTGCGTACTCAGTACTGCTGCGTACTCAGTACTGCTGTGTACAGAGTACTGCTGTGTACTCAGTACTGCTGTGTACAGAGTACTGCTGTGTACTCAGTACTGCTGTGTACTCAGTACTGCTGTGTACAGAGTACTGCTGTGTACTCAGTACTGCTGTGTACTCAGTACTGCTGTGTACAGAGTACTGCTGCGTACTCAGTACTGCTGCGTACTCAGTACTGCTGCGTACTCAGTACTGCTGCGTACTCAGTACTGCTGCGTACTCAGTACTGCTGCGTACAGAGTACTGCTGCGTACTCAGTACTGCTGCGTACAGAGTACTGCTGCGTACTCAGTACTGCTGCGTACAGAGTACTGCTGTGTACTCAGTACTGCTGCGTACAGAGTACTGCTGTGTACTCAGTACTGCTGCGTACAGAGTACTGCTGCGTACTCAGTACTGCTGCGTACTCAGTACTGCTGCGTACTCAGTACTGCTGCGTACTCAGTACTGCTGCGTACTCAGTACTGCTGCGTACAGAGTACTGCTGCGTACTCAGTACTGCTGCGTACAGAGTACTGCTGCGTACAGAGTACTGCTGCGTACTCAGTACTGCTGCGTACTCAGTACTGCTGCGTACAGAGTACTGCTGCGTACTCAGTACTGCTGCGTACTCAGTACTGCTGCGTACTCAGTACTGCTGCGTACTCAGTACTGCTGCGTACTCAGTACTGCTGCGTACTCAGTACTGCTGCGTACTCAGTACTGCTGCGTACTCAGTACTGCTGCGTAGTCAGTACTGCTGCGTACTCAGTACTGCTGCGTACAGAGTACTGCTGCGTACAGAGTACTGCTGTGTACTCAGTACTGCTGTGTACTCAGTACTGCTGTGTACAGAGTACTGCTGTGTACTCAGTACTGCTGTGTACAGAGTACTGCTGCGTACAGAGTACTGCTGCGTACTCAGTACTGCTGCGTACTCAGTACTGCTGCGTACTCAGTACTGCTGCGTACAGAGTACTGCTGCGTACTCAGTACTGCTGCGTACTCAGTACTGCTGCGTACTCAGTACTGCTGCGTACTCAGTACTGCTGCGTACTCAGTACTGCTGCGTACAGAGTACTGCTGTGTACTCAGTACTGCTGTGTATTCAGTACTGCTGTGTATTCAGTACTGCTGTGTACTCAGTACTGCTGTGTACTCAGTACTGCTGTGTACTCAGTACTGCTGCGTACAGAGTACTGCTGCGTACTCAGTACTGCTGCGTACTCAGTACTGCTGCGTACTCAGTACTGCTGCGTACTCAGTACTGCTGCGTACTCAGTACTGCTGCGTACTCAGTACTGCTGCGTACTCAGTACTGCTGCGTAGTCAGTACTGCTGCGTACTCAGTACTGCTGCGTACAGAGTACTGCTGCGTACACAGTACTGCTGCGTACTCAGTACTGCTGCGTACTCAGTACTGCTGCGTACTCAGTACTGCTGCGTACTCAGTACTGCTGCGTACTCAGTACTGCTGCGTACTCAGTACTGCTGCGTACAGAGTACTGCTGCGTACTCAGTACTGCTGCGTACTCAGTACTGCTGCGTACTCAGTACTGCTGCGTACTCAGTACTGCTGCGTACTCAGTACTGCTGCGTACTCAGTACTGCTGCGTACAGAGTACTGCTGCGTACTCAGTACTGCTGCGTACTCAGTACTGCTGCGTACAGAGTACTGCTGTGTACTCAGTACTGCTGTGTACTCAGTACTGCTGTGTACTCAGTACTGCTGTGTACTCAGTACTGCTGCGTACTCAGTACTGCTGCGTACTCAGTACTGCTGCGTACAGAGTCCTGCTGCGTACAGAGTCCTGCTGCGTACAGAGTCCTGCTGCGTACAGAGTCCTGCTGCGTACAGAGTCCTGCTGCGTACAGAGTACTGCTGCGTACAGAGTACTGCTGCGTACAGAGTCCTGCTGCGTACAGAGTACTGCTGCGTACTCAGTACTGCTGCGTACACAGTACTGCTGCGTACTCAGTACTGCTGCGTACAGAGTACTGCTGCGTACAGAGTCCTGCTGCGTACAGAATACTGCTGCGTACAGAATACTGCTGCGTACTCAGTACTGCTGCGTACTCAGTACTGCTGCGTACTCAGTACTGCTGCGTACAGAGTACTGCTGCGTACAGAGTCCTGCTGCGTACTCAGTACTGCTGCGTACTCAGTACTGCTGCGTACTCAGTACTGCTGCGTACTCAGTACTGCTGCGTACTCAGTACTGCTGCGTACACAGTACTGCTGCGTACTCAGTCCTGCTGCGTACAGAGTACTGCTGCGTACTCAGTACTGCTGCGTACTCAGTACTGCTGCGTACTCAGTACTGCTGCGTACTCAGTACTGCTGCGTACTCAGTACTGCTGCGTACAGAGTACTGCTGCGTACAGAGTACTGCTGCGTACTCAGTACTGCTGCGTACAGAGTACTGCTGCGTACTCAGTACTGCTGTGTACAGAGTACTGCTGTGTACTCAGTACTGCTGTGTACAGAGTACTGCTGTGTACTCAGTACTGCTGTGTACAGAGTACTGCTGCGTACTCATTACTGCTGCGTACTCAGTACTGCTGCGTACTCAGTACTGCTGCGTACTCAGTACTGCTGCGTACAGAGTACTGCTGCGTACTCAGTACTGCTGCGTACAGAGTACTGCTGTGTACTCAGTACTGCTGTGTACAGAGTACTGCTGCGTACTCAGTACTGCTGCGTACTCAGTACTGCTGCGTACTCAGTACTGCTGCGTACTCAGTACTGCTGCGTACTCAGTACTGCTGCGTACAGAGTACTGCTGCGTACTCAGTACTGCTGCGTACAGAGTACTGCTGCGTACAGAGTACTGCTGCGTACTCAGTACTGCTGCGTACTCAGTACTGCTGCGTACAGAGTACTGCTGCGTACTCAGTACTGCTGCGTACTCAGTTCTGCTGCGTACTCAGTACTGCTGCGTACTCAGTACTGCTGCGTACTCAGTACTGCTGCGTACTCAGTACTGCTGCGTAGTCAGTACTGCTGCGTACTCAGTACTGCTGCGTACAGAGTACTGCTGTGTACTCAGTACTGCTGTGTACAGAGTACTGCTGCGTACTCATTACTGCTGCGTACTCAGTACTGCTGCGTACTCAGTACTGCTGCGTACTCAGTACTGCTGCGTACAGAGTACTGCTGCGTACTCAGTACTGCTGCGTACAGAGTACTGCTGTGTACTCAGTACTGCTGTGTACAGAGTACTGCTGTGTACTCAGTACTGCTGTGTACAGAGTACTGCTGTGTACAGAGTACTGCTGCGTACTCAGTACTGCTGCGTACTCAGTACTGCTGCGTACTCAGTACTGCTGCGTACTCAGTACTGCTGCGTACTCAGTACTGCTGCGTACAGAGTACTGCTGCGTACTCAGTACTGCTGCGTACAGAGTACTGCTGCGTACAGAGTACTGCTGCGTACTCAGTACTGCTGCGTACTCAGTACTGCTGCGTACAGAGTACTGCTGCGTACTCAGTACTGCTGCGTACTCAGTACTGCTGCGTACTCAGTACTGCTGCGTACTCAGTACTGCTGCGTACTCAGTACTGCTGCGTAGTCAGTACTGCTGCGTACTCAGTACTGCTGCGTACAGAGTACTGCTGCGTACAGAGTACTGCTGTGTACTCAGTACTGCTGTGTACTCAGTACTGCTGTGTACAGAGTACTGCTGTGTACTCAGTACTGCTGTGTACAGAGTACTGCTGTGTACAGAGTACTGCTGCGTACTCAGTACTGCTGCGTACTCAGTACTGCTGCGTACTCAGTACTGCTGCGTACTCAGTACTGCTGCGTACTCAGTACTGCTGCGTACTCAGTACTGCTGCGTACTCAGTACTGCTGCGTACAGAGTACTGCTGTGTACTCAGTACTGCTGTGTATTCAGTACTGCTGTGTATTCAGTACTGCTGTGTACTCAGTACTGCTGTGTACTCAGTACTGCTGTGTACTCAGTACTGCTGTGTACAGAGTACTGCTGTGTACTCAGTACTGCTGTGTACTCAGTACTGCTGTGTACAGAGTACTGCTGTGTACAGAGTACTGCTGTGTACTCAGTACTGCTGCGTACTCAGTACTGCTGCGTACTCAGTACTGCTGCGTACTCAGTACTGCTGCGTACTCAGTACTGCTGCGTACTCAGTACTGCTGCGTACTCAGTACTGCTGCGTACAGAGTCCTGCTGCGTACAGAGTCCTGCTGCGTACAGAGTCCTGCTGCGTACAGAGTCCTGCTGCGTACAGAGTACTGCTGCGTACTCAGTACTGCTGTGTACAGAGTACTGCTGTGTACAGAGTACTGCTGTGTACTCAGTACTGCTGCGTACTCAGTACTGCTGCGTACTCAGTACTGCTGCGTACTCAGTACTGCTGCGTACTCAGTACTGCTGCGTACAGAGTCCTGCTGCGTACAGAGTCCTGCTGCGTACAGAGTCCTGCTGCGTACTCAGTACTGCTGCGTACTCAGTACTGCTGCGTACTCAGTACTGCTGCGTACTCAGTACTGCTGCGTACAGAGTACTGCTGCGTACAGAGTACTGCTGCGTACAGAGTACTGCTGCGTACAGAGTCCTGCTGCGTACAGAGTCCTGCTGCGTACTCAGTACTGCTGCGTACTCAGTACTGCTGCGTACAGAGTACTGCTGCGTACAGAGTCCTGCTGCGTACAGAGTCCTGCTGCGTACAGAGTCCTGCTGCGTACAGAGTCCTGCTGCGTACAGAGTCCTGCTGCGTACTCAGTACTGCTGCGTACTCAGTACTGCTGCGTACTCAGTACTGCTGCGTACAGAGTACTGCTGCGTACAGAGTCCTGCTGCGTACAGAGTCCTGCTGCGTACAGAGTCCTGCTGCGTACACAGTACTGCTGCGTACTCAGTACTGCTGCGTACTCAGTACTGCTGCGTACAGAGTACTGCTGCGTACAGAGTCCTGCTGCGTACAGAGTCCTGCTGCGTACAGAGTCCTGCTGCGTACAGAGTCCTGCTGCGTACTCAGTACTGCTGCGTACTCAGTACTGCTGCGTACTCAGTACTGCTGCGTACTCAGTACTGCTGCGTACTCAGTACTGCTGCGTACTCAGTACTGCTGCGTACACAGTACTGCTGCGTACTCAGTACTGCTGCGTACAGAGTACTGCTGCGTACAGAGTACTGCTGCGTACTCAGTACTGCTGCGTACAGAGTACTGCTGCGTACTCAGTACTGCTGCGTAGTCAGTACTGCTGCGTACTCAGTACTGCTGCGTACTCAGTACTGCTGCGTACTCAGTACTGCTGCGTACTCAGTACTGCTGCGTACTCAGTACTGCTGCGTACAGAGTACTGCTGCGTACAGAGTACTGCTGCGTACAGAGTACTGCTGTGTACTCAGTACTGCTGTGTACTCAGTACTGCTGTGTACAGAGTACTGCTGTGTACTCAGTACTGCTGCGTACAGAGTACTGCTGCGTACTCAGTACTGCTGCGTACTCAGTACTGCTGCGTACAGAGTACTGCTGCGTACTCAGTACTGCTGCGTACTCAGTACTGCTGCGTACTCAGTACTGCTGCGTACTCAGTACTGCTGCGTACTCAGTACTGCTGCGTAGTCAGTACTGCTGCGTACTCAGTACTGCTGCGTACAGAGTACTGCTGCGTACAGAGTACTGCTGTGTACTCAGTACTGCTGTGTACTCAGTACTGCTGTGTACAGAGTACTGCTGTGTACTCAGTACTGCTGTGTACTCAGTACTGCTGTGTACAGAGTACTGCTGTGTACTCAGTACTGCTGTGTACAGAGTACTGCTGTGTACTCAGTACTGCTGTGTACAGAGTACTGCTGTGTACTCAGTACTGCTGTGTATTCAGTACTGCTGTGTATTCAGTACTGCTGTGTACTCAGTACTGCTGTGTACTCAGTACTGCTGTGTACTCAGTACTGCTGTGTACTCAGTACTGCTGTGTACAGAGTACTGCTGTGTACAGAGTACTGCTGCGTACTCAGTACTGCTGCGTACTCAGTACTGCTGCGTACTCAGTACTGCTGCGTACTCAGTACTGCTGCGTACAGAGTCCTGCTGCGTACAGAGTCCTGCTGCGTACAGAGTACTGCTGCGTACAGAGTCCTGCTGCGTACAGAGTCCTGCTGCGTACAGAGTCCTGCTGCGTACAGAGTCCTGCTGCGTACTCAGTACTGCTGCGTACTCAGTACTGCTGCGTACAGAGTCCTGCTGCGTACAGAGTCCTGCTGCGTACTCAGTACTGCTGCGTACTCAGTACTGCTGCGTACAGAGTACTGCTGCGTACAGAGTACTGCTGCGTACAGAGTCCTGCTGCGTACAGAGTCCTGCTGCGTACAGAGTACTGCTGCGTACTCAGTACTGCTGCGTACTCAGTACTGCTGCGTACTCAGTACTGCTGCGTACTCAGTACTGCTGCGTACTCAGTACTGCTGCGTACTCAGTACTGCTGCGTACAGAGTACTGCTGCGTACCGAGTACTGCTGCGTACCCAGTACTGCTGCGTACAGAGTACTGCTGCGTACTCAGTACTGCTGCGTACAGAGTACTGCTGTGTACTCAGTACTGCTGCGTACAGAGTACTGCTGCGTACTCAGTACTGCTGCGTACTCAGTACTGCTGCGTACAGAGTACTGCTGCGTACAGAGTCCTGCTGCGTACAGAGTCCTGCTGCGTACAGAGTCCTGCTGCGTACTCAGTACTGCTGCGTACTCAGTACTGCTGCGTACTCAGTACTGCTGCGTACTCAGTACTGCTGCGTACAGAGTACTGCTGCGTACAGAGTACTGCTGCGTACAGAGTACTGCTGCGTACAGAGTCCTGCTGCGTACAGAGTCCTGCTGCGTACAGAGTCCTGCTGCGTACTCAGTACTGCTGCGTACTCAGTACTGCTGCGTACAGAGTCCTGCTGCGTACAGAGTCCTGCTGCGTACTCAGTACTGCTGCGTACTCAGTACTGCTGCGTACAGAGTACTGCTGCGTACAGAGTACTGCTGCGTACAGAGTCCTGCTGCGTACAGAGTCCTGCTGCGTACAGAGTACTGCTGCGTACTCAGTACTGCTGCGTACTCAGTACTGCTGCGTACTCAGTACTGCTGCGTACTCAGTACTGCTGCGTACTCAGTACTGCTGCGTACTCAGTACTGCTGCGTACTCAGTACTGCTGCGTACAGAGTACTGCTGCGTACCGAGTACTGCTGCGTACCCAGTACTGCTGCGTACAGAGTACTGCTGCGTACTCAGTACTGCTGTGTACAGAGTACTGCTGTGTACTCAGTACTGCTGTGTACAGAGTACTGCTGCGTACTCAGTACTGCTGCGTACTCAGTACTGCTGCGTACAGAGTACTGCTGCGTACAGAGTCCTGCTGCGTACAGAGTCCTGCTGCGTACAGAGTCCTGCTGCGTACTCAGTACTGCTGCGTACTCAGTACTGCTGCGTACTCAGTACTGCTGCGTACTCAGTACTGCTGCGTACAGAGTACTGCTGCGTACAGAGTACTGCTGCGTACAGAGTACTGCTGCGTACAGAGTCCTGCTGCGTACAGAGTACTGCTGCGTACTCAGTACTGCTGTGTACTCAGTACTGCTGTGTACTCAGTACTGCTGTGTACAGAGTACTGCTGTGTACTCAGTACTGCTGTGTACTCAGTACTGCTGTGTACAGAGTACTGCTGTGTACAGAGTACTGCTGTGTACTCAGTACTGCTGTGTATTCAGTACTGCTGTGTATTCAGTACTGCTGTGTACTCAGTACTGCTGTGTACTCAGTACTGCTGTGTACTCAGTACTGCTGCGTACAGAGTACTGCTGTGTACTCAGTAGTGCTGCGTACACAGTACTGCTGCGTACTCAGTACTGCTGTGTACTCAGTACTGCTGTGTACTCAGTACTGCTGTGTACAGGACATTTCTCTTCTACAATAATTTTATTCAGTTTTCTTCTTTTCTTTCCTTTTTCCTGAGTTTTCTCACACTCACACACACATTCTGGTATGTAGTATATAACACGGTCTGAATAAATGGACCAACAAAGTGAGGACAGACAGATTTTCTAATAGATCTGACATTCTGACAAAAACGTGATTTAGTCATCTGACATGTAGATCAATTAGTTTCTTTAATTTGCTCTAAAAACATTAGCATGATATGTTGGTGCTGGAGGTCGTCAAAGTCACTCGGACTCTCCGATGTGTTGACTCTTGTTTTACAAGAACAGTAACCGGTATACATAATGGATAGATGGATGGACGGACATCTGGCCATTAATCTGTCTAAATTTGACTTTAATTCCAGATCATCTGGCTTTTTTCTGAATTTTGACGGTCTTCCATTAAGGGCCGAATGTGGCCCCCCAGGACAGTTTTAATTGATAATGTAATTACTCTGTTATGTGTATAAAATAATCAGCATTAGATTAAGTAAATGTTTTAGTGGCTGTGGAAGACCTCAGTTTGATTCCTCCCAGAGTTTCTATCAGACGTCCCTGTTCTCCCACCCCCTCTGCCGTTGTCCTGGTTACAGAGTGACGGCCTGTCAGGAGATGCTGCCGAGAGGACAGTCGACAAATTCATCTCGGATCAGACCTGATCCCCACACACACTCAGCCAGAACGCCGGTGTGCTGACCAGCGAGCGGTGAAGAGGCCCTGAGTTTGTGTCCCACCTCATTTTCGTCAGACCTCCGGGGCCTGACCCAGAATCCTCCAGACCTGCCAGCCAGCGCTTCCTCTGACCACATCAGGAGCCTCGGCCTCGGTCGCTCAGGTGGACACGACGGAGCTGACATAATGGCTTTGGCACCGTGTGCTGCTCTGCCCAGCAGCCTGACTGTCAGGACAGATAACTGAAAATAGCAGAAGAAGGAGAGAAAGATAAAGAGAATGATAGATGGAAGGAGAAGATAGAAAAGAAGTTCAGTACAAATGAAGCAATTTTACAAAAGCAGGCGACACTGAAACACTGAGGTGATCCATAAAAACTGTGAAGGTGTAGAGGATTGAGAACATGTCTGGCCTTAAGACCACCATCAGGAGGGGGCAGTAGAGGACCAAACACATCACAGAGATGCTCAGTCAACCAACAGAGACTCAAACAAGCTCCATTGTTTATTCAACTCAGTTTTATTTATACAGCGTCTAATACAACACAAGTCGTCTCCAGGATCTTTCCAGAGACCAGAACATGACCCCCGAGCAATTATTACATGAACAACTGCAGGTAAAAACTCCCCTTTTAGAGGGAAGAAACCTGGACCAGGACCTGGATCATAAGAGGGAAGAAACTTGGACCAGGACCTGGATCATAAGAGGGAAGAAACTTGGACCAGGACCTGGATCATAAGGGGGGACCCTCCTGCTGAAGACCAGCTGGGTAGAGCAAGAAATAGAGAGAAGAGACACAGACACAGACACACCGTCAAAGGTACCAAAGACCAGATCCATCAGTATAATCATCTGTTACCTGGAGAACTGAGAGTTTTCTGTCCATCAGACTGGTACCTGGTTAGTTGGTGGACTACAGAGACCACTATCTAAACAGGTGTAGACAGCAGACACTGAGGTGGTCAGAGGTGGGACTGCAGGTCAGTGGATCATGTTGGTGTCCCCCTGCAGCAGGTCTACAGCAGCAGATCCAGATGAAGCTGTGTTGAAGACCAGCTGCTCCAGTCTGGTCCTAAGGTGGTCTCTTGTTGGTTCCTGTCAGCACTCGCGCTGCTGCATTTTGGATCATCTGGAGGATCTTCAGAGAATTACTTGGACATCCAGCCAACAACACGTTACAGTAATCTAGTCTAGAAGATACGAACGCATGAATTAGTTTTCCAGCTTCACTCTGGGAGAGGATGCTCCTGATCTTTGCGATATTACGGAGGTGGAAAAACGCGATTTTACAAAGCTGATTAATCTGCTGTTTAAATGACAAATCCTGATCAAATATAACTCCAAGGTTTCTCACAGTTTTACTGGAGGCCATCGCAAGACCATCTAATCCCTTCCTGAGCTGTTTGGACTACAAACAACAACCTCTGTTTTAACTGAATTTAGGAGTAAAACATTAGTGGACATCCAGTCCTTGATGTCCTGAAGACACATCTGAAGTTTGTCTGATGGTTCTGTTTCATCTTCATAGACGGATACAGCTGCGTATCATCAGCATAACAATGAACATTAATGCCGTGGTTCCGGATAATACTTCCCAAGAAGAAGAACTTGTTAAGGCTTTCATCTTCAGTAGACTGGACTACTGTAACGCTGTTCTCACGGGTCCCTAAAACATCCGTCAAACAGATGCAGTTAGTCCAGAACGCTGCTGCCAGAGTCCTCACTGAGACCAGGAAACTGGACCATAGAACTTCAGGTCTTAGATCTTTACACCGGCTTCCTGTCCCAGAACTGATCCTGCTGTTGGTTTATAAATCTCTAAATGGTCTAGGGCCCAAATACATTTCTGGACAAGATTTATTTTTTTGATTATATATTTTGCTCAAATGTAGGGGTAATGAAACGCGCCTACAACTTTTTTTTTTTTTAAAGGACTTCACCTGCTAACTAACTAGTCTTGTCTTCACTATACTGGACTAGACTGAAGCTATCTGGTTTGGACTGGTCTAGTTTGGTCTGGACTGGATTTATCTGGTCTGGTCTGGACTAGACTGGACCAATCTGGTTTGGTCTGTGCTGGACTGGACTGGACGGGAATGGACTGGTCTGGTCTGGGCTGGACTGGTCTGGTTTGGACCGGACTGGACTGGACTGGTTTGGTCTGGCTGGACCGGACAAGTTTTGTCTGGACTGGTCTGGTTTGGTCTGGACTGGTCTGGTTTTGACTAGTCCGATTTGGACTGGACTGGACTAGACTGGTCTGGTTTGGTCTGGACCTGTCTGGTTTGGTCATATCTGGTCTGGTTTGGTCATATCTGGTCTGGTCTGGTCATATCTGGTCTGGTCTGGTCATATCTGGTCTGGTCTGGACCGAACTGGACCAATCTGGTTTGGACCGGACTGGACCAATCTGGTTTGGACCGGACTGGTTTGGTCTGGCTGGACCGGACTGGTTTTGTCTGGACTGGTCTGGTTTGGTCTGTGCTGAACTGGACTGGTCTGGTCTGGTTTGGTCTGGACTGGTCTGGTTTGGTCTTATCTGATCTGGCCCGGACTAGACTGGACCAATCTGGTTTGGACCGGACTGAACTGGTTTGGTCTGGGTGGACCGGACTGGTTTTGTCTGGACTGGTCTGGTTTGGACAAGTCCGATTTGGAATGGACTGGACTGGTCTGGTTTGGTCTGGACTGGATTGGTCTGGTTTGGACTAGTCCGGTTTGGACTTGTTTGGTCTGGTTTGGACTAGTCCGGTTTGGACTTGTCTGGTCAGGTTTGGTCTGGTTTGGAGTAGTCCGGTTTGGACGTGTCTGGTCTGGTTTGGACTGATCTGATCTGGTCAGGCCAATCACAGAGTTCAGAGTCCACGTGTTGAGCTTTGGCCTCCTGGAACGTCAGCGTTCCTTCATAAACCTAATCACGACCGCTTCAGATCTGCGCTCCTGGATCATAACTGTACTTTTGATCTATTTTCTTCACTGAAAACAGAAGATTGTGTGGGTTTACGCAGCCAAAAGCCATGCCAGCTCTGGAGGAGAGAGAGGACTCGAGCTTCTCCGAGACAAAAGCGAGGGTTTGGCTCCTCACCGGTGGGTTTGGGATGAGGACCGCGCTAACGTGGGGAACACAAAGAGCTGGCCGCGTTGGGATCCGCCACCAGGCGCAGCATGTGTGTGAGCGTTCCCAAACTCCTTTGTTTTGTGTCCTCTGGTTCTGCTGGGGCGTTGGTGGAAGAGCGCCTGCCGCCCGGCTGCCAGGAGGAGCCTGATTGTGCCCCAGTTCCAGCCAGTCTTCTAGGTTGGTACTTAGGACTTAATAAATACTAACCTGCTGTAATCTGTCGTGTATTGTGGTTCATCTGAGGCTGGATTAACTTCATTTTAAAAGAATAGATATCTCTCCCTTGTAAATGTATTTACCTGTTGATCTAACTTAATGCTTATTAACTGTAGACTCTGTGAAGCTCCTGAGGTTGAAGGAGCTTCAACTTTCTAAATGTCCTTCTTTTTTTATTTTCTTTTTTTTCACAAATTCAAGCCTTTTCCCACCGCTGACCTCCAAAACATGTCTGAAAAGCCAATATTTCTCCGGCTTTGGTGCATTCTGGGGTCTGCTCAGCTTGGAGCTGATCAGGACACCGCGCTTTGAGTTGAAACACCTCTCTGTTCCTCGGTTCCTCTCTCTGCCTCATTATGGAAATACGGAATAACCGACAGCGCTGCCTAATGCATCTCTGCAACCAGTTCCAAATTGTCTGGAGTTCAAAGACCACCTGTAGAAAAGAGTTGTCAATCTTCGTTTGTTTGGAGTTTCCAGGAGAAAACCTCTTCTGTCTAAGAAGAACATGGAAGCATGACTGAGGTTCACAAACCTGCATCTGAACAAACCAGATTTCTGGAACACGTCCTCGGGACAGATGAGACCAAAGTGGAGATGTTTGGTCTGAAGGTCCAGAACCATGTTTGGAGAAAACCACATAAATCATGGTTTGGGGTCGTTCTGGGGTTCACAACACAGTGAGATAGATAATCCCTCCATCCTTTAGTCAAACCTACTTCATCTCAGGGCGATGGAGGTCTGCTGGAGTCTTTCTCAGCTGTCTTTAAACAAAGGTCAGGTCCAGCCTGGACAGGTCACCAGCCCATCACAGAATTATTACCCCCTGCGCTGGGGTCGTGGGGTTTGATTGTTTTACAGCTACAGGACACTGAGTCAATGATCCCAAGCACAGCAGCAGCATCTAGAACGGTGGAAAATACAAAAATCCAGGGTCTGGAATGACCTGGTCAAAGTCCAGTCCTGAACCTGGTTGAGGCGCTGTGGTGGGACCTTCAGAGAGCTGTGTAGACGTGAACGTCCAAAAAAAACTTCAATGACCTGAAGCAACGTTGGCAAGAAAAATGGACCAGAGTTCCTCCAGAGCCACGAGAGACGCTGCGGAAGCTGGACAGGAAGGTGGATGTATGAGCTGATGAGTTGTGGGGTACTTAGGATTGCAAACGTGTATTTTTCTTAATGGGTTAATTTTTGAATATGAATAATGTCACTATGAAAAAGGTTCCCTGTTTGTTGAAGGTTTTTATCCGTCTAACCCGTCTAACAACGACGTTGCAGCAGGCCGCCAGCAGAGGGCGGCGTTGCTCTGCAGCTCCGACACTCGTCTCCTCTTCCTCATCTAGTCTCTTCATTCCCGATTAGAGCAGGAAAACGGCACCGTTAATGGACTTTGTTGACATCAAACCTACTGACTGGCGTTAAAGAGGACGCGCCTGCTGCCGCCCTCCTTAACTCTGGTCCACCTTCGGTCAGCAGGATATGACTCAGAAACATTTAAACGATTCTGCAGTGTATTTAACTGTTAAATCTGCTTGAAAAAGGTCACGCTTCTAAGATCACACTCGGAGGGAAAACTCCCTGAAGTGGGTTGAAAAACAAAGACATTTGAGTCCAAGTTTATGGGGGGAGCTTAGGAAGCATCTGCTTCCAATGAGCAGGATCCTGATTGGCAGAAAACTGTCTAGAAGACGGGAACATCAACATTCCCGTCACATCCTCTTTAAGTCGTTTGTTTGTCCGCGTTCAGACTAATCTGCGACATCTGAGCACATAAACATCGATATTAGCAGCTCGGTGCCCAACAGTTGTTGGCAAAGTGATCTTAAAGTCTAAAGGACACCTCCACGAGCCTCTAATTAAAATTTAACCGCCCAGTCGAGGCGGGGGGGGGGGGGGGGGGGGGGGGGGGGGGGGGGGGGGGGGGGTATTTAACATTAGCATAAAAACAAACAGCCGCACGTATAAATATAAATGTGTATGCAGATGAAGGAGGCCGTCAGCCATCGCTCACTGAGATGGCCTTTAACAGAAAAACCCCCTCCCAAATGAAGAAATAACCATCCAGGGAGGGGGTGGCAATGATGCACCTGCCGACCATCTGACTAATGAGCCAATGAGGTCGCAAGGACGACCGCGCGGCTCATCCAGATAAGATATCAGCCTGGAGGAGCTCCATTTAAAGCACACTGACAAAGATTTACACCTGAACTAGCAGAGGCGTCCGCGGGCCACGTGACCCCCCCCCCCAGTAAAGTTTTGTGGTGGTGGGTGGGGGATGGTAGGAAACCCACGAATGTGCTTCAAGCATTTTAGCATATAAATATTCTGCGGATGCAGTCACTCCGGGCAGCCGCCAGGGGGCTCCAAACTACAGGTTCAGCATAAAAACCTAGAATTAAAGAAATAAAATACGAGCGATAGTTATAAGAGGATTGCCTGTGTTTATATTGGCACCCCTTAAATATACCTGTAAACACCTAAAAACGAAGTTCTAAAGACTTCAGTGTGAAGAAGGAAATTCTGGCTCAGATATTCACCATCAGGGTTGAGATCCAGACGAGGTTCTGTATGTTGAGATTAAAAACTTAGATTCACTTACAGATTCTTTAATTTTTTGCGAAATTCATGTGTGTATACATTTATTTTCAATTTGTTTTTGTATTTTTTTAGTCATATTTATTAGTCTTTTCTTGAAAAAATGTATAACGTTATTTTTCTGATTCCAAAGTAAGTAAATACAGAGGTTGATTGTTTCTTCCTCTTTTTTAAATTTTATTTGTGTGCATCAAAATAATCATTTGATTTGTGGCTTTAAAATTTGGGAGGTTATAAAGTTATAAAGTGATTTCTTTTCTTGAAATTTGTAAAAATATAAATTCACTATTTCTGAGTTTCTTGTTTTTCCAAATTTCGAATATTTTAAAGTCAGTTTCTGCATTTTCTCTTGAAGAAACCCAGAGGTTTATATTCTTTAAAAAGATGAGTTTTAAAGAAGCACCCAGTATACAAATGGAATCTTGATATTTGTTCAAATTGCAAATGTGTAAATTCAGCATTTCAATTTGCAAACTTATTTCATTTTTTTCTTTAGAATTTTTCAAACCTATAAATTCACAAATAGAAAAAAACAACAAACTATTAATTTCTGTAATTTTTCCTTAAAAGCTCCAAATCGCTGTTACAGATATACCAGCTAGATTTATTTAGGGGGCCAAGCTCATCCTCATCTTCATCATCGTGTTCTTCATAATCATTGATATTTTTATTATCATCAACTTTATCATCATCGTCATCTTCATCATTTTCATAATCGTCATTGTCAACTTTATCATGATCGTTATTGTCATCTTCAACTTTATCATCATCATCATCATCATCATCATCATCATCACCTTTATAATCAGCCTTCTTCATAATCATCTTCTTCATCCTTATCACTTTCTTTCATCATCTTCATTCTCGTCTTTTTCATCATCACCATCATCACCATCATCACCACCTTCGTCATCATCCTCATCTTCATCCTCCGTGTAGGAGAAGATGTTGTTCTCTCATTTATTTTGTTTGTGAAGAAGATGGACCTGAAGCTCCTCCTGCAGTTTTTCCGCTGCAGGTCAGAAACTTGACTTGAAAACTCCCACTCCCCCTGAACGCATCACCGCAGTTTTAACCCTCTGACGTTTGTAGAAACTGCAATAAACCCACAGAAGATCAAATTAAGTGATCTGAAAGCGAATGTCAGTTCCACAGAGCTGTGTGTGCGTTTGCGTGAGAGAGAAAAAGAGGCCAATAGACCTGCGCGTGTGCATGAACAAAGTCCATAAATCTGATAAGTTACGTTAAGTTGTGTTTTTTCCTTTACCTTGTGTGCGTGCGTGCGTGCGTGCGTGCGTGTGTGTGTGTGTGTGTGTGTGTTTTGCCGCGCGCCACCGCGGGTCAGATGTTCAGGTGAAGTTCAAACAGAAGAATCTGACAAATAAAAACAGTCAACACGCGCAGGTAGTGCGCGGTGTCCAGCCGCGCGTGCTCCGGGTGCGTGAGGACCCTCGGGTGTCGTCCACGGAGAGATAACCCGCGATGGAGAGATGAGACACAAGCGCCTCTGACCACATGCCTGCACGCGCGCGTGTTTGCGTGCGTGTGTGTGTGTGGAACCCGCCGCTAGTCGCCCCCAGTGCTCTTCAGTCTCCACTCTCCCTCGCGCCGCAGCCTGAACGTCACGT
The DNA here is from genome assembly GCA_014839995.1 of Xenentodon cancila. Taxonomy (NCBI): domain Eukaryota; kingdom Metazoa; phylum Chordata; class Actinopteri; order Beloniformes; family Belonidae; genus Xenentodon; species Xenentodon cancila. Next base: position 1,137,120 of record CM026210.1, on the reverse strand, counting down.
CCGCGCGTGAACTCGACTTTTCTCCACGGCAGCAGCGAGAGAGCCGCTCAGAGCCGCGCGCGCACCGTGGACGCGGGAACACAAAGAGGAAGGAGGGTGACACGCTCGTCCTCAGACCAGCGCAGACCGGGACTCTGACTGGACCACTTCAGCTCTAAACCCCCCTCCCCGTCCACGCGCGGCCGGAGCCGTCCCTGACACGCGGGGATCCTTGGGTCACACGCGTCTAAGTGAGGTCCAGTCAGCCGGTCACCTCTCTGTCCTCGCGGGGCCGGACAGCGTGTTTCTGGACACTTGTGGTGACCTGCCGGGCGTCCGGCAGTTCGCGCCGCGCCGCGTCGCACCGCTGAGGGATGCTGTGAAACCAGAGAGTGGACCCCGTCGGACTAACCCACTTCCCTCACCTCTGAAAAAGCAGAAGCAGAAGAAGGGGAGGACCCCACGGCCACTCGGAGCCCCCGGCGGCTCAGCGCTGCGCCACGGCCGCTGACCGCAGAGCGCAGCTTCACCGCCACGGCCGCGTGTTGGGCCAGCGTGGGGTGAGTTTTGGAGCCGTTTCGGTCTGTCAGCGGAGAACGAGGAGCAGCAGGAGGAGAAGCAGGAGGAGAGCCGACCCTTCCGCGCCGCTCTCCGGGCGATGCCAGTGTAAATGCCGGGGCGATGTCCCGACGCAAGCAGGGGAACCCGCAGCACCTGTCCCAGAGAGAGATTCCACGTAAGTACACCTGGAAGGCCGCTTCCCCACTCCAAAGCCCCGTATTCTCCTTCTTTTCCTTCTTTTGTCATTCTGGAAACTTTTCCTTCAGTTTTTTGCGTAAATATGTTCAGACTTGGAACAGAAAGTTTCCCAAAGTTTCCGCCGAGTTCCCGGGTTTTTCTCTTCTGATTTATTCACAAAAACGACCTTGGAATGGCGGGTCCGATCCTCCGGCGCGTTTCCAACCTCCGCTGGCGCTCTGAGTCCCACCGAGGACCGAGCCCCCACGGATGCCGTGGGTCTGGACTCGGATCCGATTCGGAAAATACGTTTTAAAATGGATTTATTCCTTATTTCATTTAAATGTTTTTTCCTATTTAATTATCTCACACTTCCCGGTGGGATTATTAAAAGCAGCTCTGATGGTTTTTAAATTTAGATTAAAACACTAATGAGAAGTTGTTTTTTTTTCTTAAGAAATAATGTTATTTCAACTTAATTTCTTCAAATTCGTGTTTAATAAACGTAATAAATGAGCGTTCTCTCAAAACATTTGAAAGTGAAAACTGATTGCACAACAAAACAAAACCATTTTTTGTTTATTTAATTTATCCTGTTTTCTGCTGGGTGGGAAAAAATCTGATATTAATGAAACGTTTTGATTATTTAAAATCCAAAAAGGAGCAACAACAGGGCAATCAGTAAGTAACGGGGTTTAAAAACGACGTCGATAATTAATTTAATTTAATTCATTGCCTCAGATGCAGAAGATGAATCAGATAAGAAACAGGTAAATTGTTAGAGAAGACAAACTTCAGACGTTTCTTTCTATTTCAAAAATCACAAACATAAAAAAGCCTCTGGGTGTTTGTGACACTTTTGTTCTTTCGGTGGCCCGGATCAGTTTGGATCGGAACCCTCACTAGAGGTTCCAGGGCAGAGAAGAAGAACGTTTCTGGTGCGCACGGACATGCACTCATGTGACCCTCCAAACATAAATCTCCAGAACTCCTCGGAACTTCAGGGTAGAAAATCCTTCTGTTACGGAATCTTTTTCACACACCCCCACCCCCCGCAAAAAAATTAAATAAAGAAAAATAAATTACTAAATCTATAAAACTATAACAACATTAAAAGAAACAAAAACCCTCCCGCGTAAAAACCGCATCGGTTGTGCGTCAGATTCGATACCGGTCTGGTGTAGACCAGGAAGGGGTCTGCGGAGGTCTGCAGGGGTGAGGCGGGTTTTAAAGGCCTCTCTCACGATCACGTTTAAAAAAATGCACATTTAAAGAGAAAATTCATGAAGTTTTCTGAAAGCGCGCAAGTCGTTTGCTAATTGTCTTCAGTCAATAATCAATAAGAAGTCCGACCTGGAATCAGCTGCTCCGTTCCCGCCACGAATGCTGAATAATCATCTACTCTTCTTACTTTTCTTTAGCTCTGAACTTGGAGCACTGCCACTGTCACGCTGAAATTCTTTTTTTAAATAAAGATTGATCGTGTTTTCCTGCACAGACCTGAATCCACTTTAGGTTTGCGGTTTTTCTCGTGCGCATCCGCGCGTCTCCACGCGGCGCAAAGCCGCTTGAGCTTCTGCTTCTCGTGATTGATCCGCGGCCCCTCAACCTGCCGTGCGCGCTGCTCGGTCCGCGTCTCTGGTCCTGATCTCTAGTATTGGTACCTGGTCCGGGTCTGTTGTCTGAGGCTGTCTTCCAGTTTGAATGAACTCTTCAGTATCTTTAAACTTTTAACCTCTAAACTAACATCCACAGTTATTTTTCAGCCTCTTCATGATCCAAACAGAAACATCCGGAACCTGGATGTCTGAAACCCAAACGTGTCAAACATCTGCAGGGGAAGTCTCCTTAAAAAGAATTCAGCTGCTAGTGGTTCTGGCACTAAATACTGATTTATGGTTCTGGAGAGGTTCCGTTTACTGAGGTTGGTCTAATTGTCAAAAATAATCATCCATTTTTATTCCACCTCTAATGTCATAACTGCATTTCCCTGTTTGAATTTTAAAGAGAAATATAGAAAATAATTACAGATGGACATTTTCAACTTTAACAAAACAACAAGATAAATGTAGTAGGAAGCGTGCACGTGCGGCTGTTCTTCCACTTTTACTAAAACAATTTCATGAGTTGAAAATTCCCATTTCAGGAACCTGCCCTGAACACACACACACACACACACACACACACACACACACACACACACACACACACACACACACCGCCTGCATACCAGAGTGCTGGTCTCTTCCTCTTAACCCCTGGTCCGCCTGTTCGGGTGTAAATTCCACCCACTCCTGCTAGGTGGCGCTCTGTACACACCCTACCTGTGTTAGGGTGTGTGTTTTTATTTCTGTGACATCATTAGGAGTATGTTTCAAACAGTAACCCGCCATGTTGGGACCGTCGTGGTGGTGATGAAGCCGGTCCTGATGATGCAGAGCAGCTTTTCAGGGCTCCTGAAATTCAGTTCAGTTCAGTTCAGTTCAATTCAGTTTAATTAAATTAAATTAAATTAAATTAAATTAAATTAAATTAAATTAAATTAAATTAAATACAAACATCTTATTGTCATCTTGAGGCACATTTACTCTAGATTTTTCCCAGGAATCATTGGTTAAAGAGCCCTTTATCGTTGACATTTGGCATGGATCTGGACGTCCGAACCTGCGTTGATTTCATTCATCACGGTGCTTCTTACAAAAGGACGGACAGAGTAATACCACCAGAGGTCATGGGGGCAGTATTGAGTCAGTCTTTAAACTAAACAAGAGAAAACTACGAAGAAGAAAGTTGGCGGACATCCTGAAGTATTAAAAATGCTCGTCAGAGTCGCGCTGGGGAAACTTAATAAGATGTTTTATATTTTACTTTGGCTCAGCAGTTGTTCACACTGCTGCTGTTGTTTCCTCCGACTCAGAAGGAGGACAAATAAAACATTCTCACCAGCTTATCGGCAAACACTGACTTTAGTCTGATCCCACTGAACTGCGAGCGGTCACAGTGAAACGTGATGAAAAGCAACCAGCAGTCATGGAATCGTGTCAACGCTCCCGCAGACGCGTTTTCACAGCATCCGTCCAGTGTCAGGTAGAGGGACGCTGTTTAAAATGCTCAAAAACTCTCCTGCAGAACTGTAAACTAGTCACTGGACACACAAATGAGAACGTGAATACGTTATTTGCAGCGTACGTGTGTTCCAGATGTGGGTCAGTGGCTCAGGTGGCGCTCAGCTGGGAACTGAAACGGCGTTCAGGTCAAAATGAATATTACGTCCTGATAAGGAGAACAGCATAAACCTGTGTGTAGTGTTGAAATTCATGACATCAATAAATGTACAAATATATCAGTCACACCGGCTCCTGTAGAAAAGTCAAATATATGACACGACGAGGAGAAAAAAACTCAGAACGGGCCGAGACTGCAGACGGAAAGTAAATCAATCTGAGTAAGTTTGAGCTTCTGGATGTTCCGTAAAAGTGAAGGAAATTTAAAATTGAAATCTTCTTCCATTTGAAATCCTAATATATCAGAATATAAAATCTCATCGTTGTTCCAAAAAGATGAATAATAGTGCTGAAACTCTTTTATTTGCATCCATTAGAACATTTTTGCTCAGTGGTCACTGGACTCATTTTATCTTTTAATCCTAAAATCAATAATCAAAGACACACAAAAGCACACGCGTGTTTGTTCTCAGAAATGTATTTTTTAATGGACACTATTATGCAGTATTTTCTGATTATTTCTTTGACTTTGTGATACATTTAAACGCCACGCTTTAACGCTCTTTAACGTCAGACAACTGACTTCTAGGAACATTTCCCATGAGGCCTTATTTTCTTTAAATGTAGAAAACATTCCCTGAAATGTTTAGTAGTGCAGCATCGAATACATTCCTATTAACTCATGTTGTTTTTTTGTATTTCATCAATAATTTTAACATCAGTGTTGAAGAAGGAAATGTGTTTATGAGAAGTGATGGAGGTGTTTTCTCTGCATCAGATGGTCCTTTAAAAGTTATATTTCTAAAAATCTACTTTTTTTGGAAGATTTTGTGGCCTTTATTGAAAGTAGGACAGGAAACAGGCGGACAAAGAGTGCCGCCTGCACCAGGGCCACAGCCTCGGTAGACGGCGCCCGCTCCACCCACTGATCCCTGCGGGCCCGTGAATCTGTAATGTCACGTTCCTCTTAGTGATGTATTCAGTATTTTATTTAATATATGAAATAACTTGAAGAAACGTTGTGGGAGCAGCTGAGCTTCCAGACCAAGGGAGCAAATGTCAGTTTACCGCCGGTTTACCGCCGGTTTAACGCCGGTTTACCGCCGGTTTAACGCCGGTTTACCGCCGGTTTACCGCCGGTTTAACGCCGGTTTAACGCCGGTTTACCGCCGGTTTAACGCCGGTTTAACGCCGGTCCAGAAGTTCAGTCTCATCTTCAGTGTTTAAACCAGAGCTCAGCTTTTCTGGACGCAGTCGTGTTTTTAACCTGAAATACAGATTTGGAAAAAATATTATAAATGTTTTTACTGGTTGGATTATGAACATCAAGGTGTGTGTGTGTGTGTGCGTGTGTGTGTGCGTGTCTGTGTGTGTTGGTGTGAGTGTGTGTGTGTCTGTGTGTGAGTGTGTTTGTGTGTGTGTGTGTGTGAGTGTGTGTGTGTGTGTGTGTGTGTGAGAGTGTGTGTGTCTGTGTGTGTGTGTGTGTGTGTGTGTGTCTGTGTGTGTGTGTGTGTCTGTGTGTGTGTGTGTGTCTGTGTGTGTGTGTGTGTCTGTGTGTGAGAGTGTTTGTGTGTGTGTGTGTGTGTGTGTGTGTGTGAGTGTGTGAGTGTGTGTGTGAGTGTGTGTGTGTGTGTGTGTGTGAGAGTGTGTGTGTCTGTGTGTGTGTGTGTGTGTCTGTGTGTGTGTGTGTGTGTGCGTGTCTGTGTGTGTGTGTGAGTGTGTGTGCGTGTCTGTGTGTGTGTGTGTGTGTGTGTCTGTGTGTGAGAGTGTGTGTGTGTCTGTGTGTGTGTGTGTCTGTGTGTGTGTGTGAGTATGTCTGTGTGTGTGTGTGAGTGTGTGTGAGTGTCTGTGTGTGTCTGTGTGTGTGTGTGTGTGTTTGTGTTTTTGCTCCAGCCTCTGTAAGATTCCTGTCTTCATCTTTGCCGCCTGTTGAAACAAACGCTGCTTCTTTTTTCTGCGCAAACAAACAAACAAACAAACAAACTCGGCATTCAGATTTGTCGCTGCGGTAACGCTGCTGGATCTCGGAGGAGCACTTGATTCCCATCTCGAACTTCCCAGGCGGGTGGCTCTCAGCGTCCTCACAGCTCCGCCAGCATCACCACGTGTTGATCCACATCCAGACGCAGATGCGAGCGGCGGACAGACCTGAAGTCGTCTGATTTTTGACCGTGTTTTTACGAGTGCAATATCACTGCTGTTATCTGAGGCGTTGCTGAAACATCTGACAGGTCTTTATCAAAATATCTCAGACATTTTGAGATTCAACAGCTCCATCTTTACTGGTCTCCTCAAAGCCGCTGGTTTTAGGGGGCGGAGTCAGACAGGTTCAGTTTATGACTCGTTTGAAACTAGTCGAGGAAAAGAAGAAGAGCAAAGGAAGATTTGAAGTTCAGCAGCCATAAAGATGAATCTTCTGTGATGACACAGTTTTGAGTTGGTAGTAATTTTAGACACTCAAATATATGAAAAGAACACGCCTGCTGGTTGACAAGAGACAGGAAATGAGACGGGGCGAGGAAACGAAGCGTGGTGGTTTTCAGCCGTAAACACCTGCCAGCAGACACGCCCCCTCACACACGCACGCACACACAACACGTCAAAATAAAATAAAAGTAGGGAGAAGAGAAATTGCACTGACACCTCAGTTTAACGAGGACTTTCATGACTGACACGTAAAAATCAAACCAAATCAAAGAGAATTAATGACTTCAGATACAAACGAACCAGACGTTAACGGCGCCGATAGCTGCTGTGTGCGCGTGCAGCTGCACCCACAAACGTTTTAATGTCGTCTCTCGAGTCTGTTCGCGTTTACTTCACTAAAACGCATCAGTAAAACAGCTTTTTTCCTGTTTCTACTAAATTTAGTAAAGTAAGCCAAAGTACAGAAATGTACTTTTTTGTTATCGTGGTATTTATTTCAAAGTGAGGACGCCAGAGAGCCGACAGAAGGAGGTGGAGAGGCCAACCTGAACCGTGATGAGGACCTGGATCTTCTCATGATGGTCGGCTGAGACACACCACATCTCCAGAAATGAATAATAATAATGTTAAACGTAGAAAATCACCACAGAGGCCTGAACCTTAAAAACCTTCAGCGGAGGTCGGCGTGAAGCGTCTGACAGGAGACGTCTCACATTTCATCGGTGTAACACAGTTGAAGGTTTGCGCTCCTAGACTTACTCCACATTTGACTTTTTAAAACCACTTTAACCATTTTACTGGTGTTTGATTTTCTTTGTTTCGTCACCGTTTTCTTTTTTTGTGTATCATGAAGGTAAAAGTATATTTTTATGCCAGATTTAAAATGGCTCTCCAGGCCCACATTTGTCATTTGCTTTTTCTTCATCAAGGTTCAGAGGAGGATGTTTGAACATGCACGTTTGACCCTGCTTTCATGGTGAAGTGTGTGTCTGAGCTGTTTTAATCAGATGAACGTCAGGAACGTCATCGAGGCGTTCAGATTGATCTTTGGATAATTTTACATGAAAACAGACCACAGAGACAGCAAAAAGCCACCCACTAGGGCTGGAACGTCATCTTTCAGCGCTGCAAGTATCACGGTTTGTCGTCCTGTTGGCGTTCGCCACAATCACAAACCTTATTAGGTATGAAGCGGCCCGCCACGCCGCTTCCTCCTGCAGATCTGAGCTTTCGACAGTCGGCTTGACTTCAATGCAAATAAACAAAACCAGTTTGATTTTCACCTAGATTACTTAAAATAATATAATATAAAATAATAAATGTAAATGTAAATGAAATAAAATAATAATGTAAAATAATAATAATAATAACACACACAGCTGCTTGTAACTGTGTCCTCACTTTGTCGGTCTATTTGCTGTGACCTCCTAATTTAATAAGAACAAGATTCTCTGTGTGTGTGTGTGTGTGTGTGTGTGTGTGTGTGTGTGTGTGTGTGTGTGTGTGTGTGTGTGTGTGTGTGGGGAGGTGCACTGGGTTTGTTCCAGGTCATCTAACTGGTTTCATTCTTCGTAGTCTTTGCTGTCTCTCTCACACACAAACACACACTGTACATGGACAGATGGTTGCAGCCTTCAGGCCGTGCACACACAACCACAGCAGTGCACGTATGTGTGCATGTGTGCATGGATAAGGACGCAGACAAAACACGTTTCGACATTCATCGTGTGATTCAGTGGTGATGTAGTTTAAAGCTGCACACCTGCTTACACACACACACACACACACACACACACACACACACACACACACACACACACACACACTTCCTGTAGCTGTAGCAACCAGATATAAAAACAGATACACCAAGTTCACACCTTCATTGCTGTGCGTTTGCTGCATATCTGTTGATTTCTTTGATTGTTTCTCTTGTAATTATAAGCAGAAGTGCAGGTTCAGCTGTATTCTGGGGTTCATGTGTGTTTTCAGTGTGAATCAGAGCCGATTATCGTTATCTTCACACTACAGATGTGTGAGGGCCCCCATAGCCACCGGTCTGTAGTCTTGTGTTCCAGTCTTGGTCCAGTAGATGGTGAGATGTTCTAGGATGGATTTCTAGATGGTTCAGGTTTGAACAACATGAATCCAGACAGATGGGAGCTGTAAAACTGAAAGATTTAGTCACATTTCTGCATCGTCCTTTGCGAGAACTTAAAAATTATAACTTCTGAGAGGGAAACAGGTTCACGTTGCTGTTCTTCTTCTTCTTCTGTTCAGCGGAGGTTGAGCATCCAGATGGCACTCTGCTGTCCAACACGCCGCCTCTCCACCCGCTCGGCCTGGACCCCAGCTTGGCCCACTCGCTGCCGCCCGGCCTCCACGCTGACCACGACCTGCTGACCTGCGGCCAGTGCCAGATGACCTTCCCGCTGGGCGACATCCTCGTCTTCATCGAGCACAAGAAGAAGCAGTGCCAAACGCTGCTGCCCAACGGCTGCTACGACAAGATGAACGACCGAGGAGGAGGAGGAGGAGGAGGAGGAGGAGGTATGCAGAGCCTCCATCCCTATGCCCAGCGGGGAGAGCTCAGGAAGGTGGTGGAGCCGGTGGAGATCGGCATCCAGGTGACACCAGAGGAGGAGGAGGCGATGGGAAGAGGTGGGGAAGGAGCTGAGAGGAGGGAGAAGACACCCACCAAAGGAATTTGCCCGAAGCAGGAGAACACTGTGGCGGGTAGGCGTGACCAACACACACTCTTTCAGGGAAACGCTCACCTTGTGACAGTTCAGGTTCCTCTTTCAGAGGTGGATGAGGGACCTGGTGAACTCCTGTTGGAGTCGCAGATCTGATTGTTGTTTCACACTTAGAAATAAAACCAGGACTGGAGTTGTTTGTGTAACGTCAGCTCTGATGTACAGAGGCATCTTTCATTTCTTTTATTGTATTTTGTGGCGATCGGCACACTGCAACGTGCGCTAACGTCACAACTTGTCACTCTTACTCTGTCTTGCATCAGACGCTGGAAAAGAATTATCTATAAATAAATTACTCTTGAATTTGTATAAATTACAACTGCAAATAGAAAAAACAGCAGTTGGAAACACTCCAGTTTCACCAAAATGAACAAAGCTGGCTGCTCGGAGAGTTAAAAAAGGAGCATTTCACAAAACTGCAAAGGAAACGCCTCTTCAGCATTTCCAGGTCACATGAGACGCCGAATCAGTAGAAAACTCCTGATCTTTTCACAAGTAACTGTCTTCGTTGTGGACTTGAGGAGTGTCTGCCTCACATAACTAGACGTTGCAGAGTAATTCTGAAGTCCTGAATCCACTGCTCCTCCGCCGACCCCTCCCAGACGTCCGTGAGATGCGCCGGCTCCCCGTGTAGGAGGTTTTGGTTGAGCGGAAACGACGACGGTAGAAACAGAAATGATCGTGCTGCGTCTAAAGAGGCGCTGGACGTCCAACAGCAACAGTTTCTTGAAGGAGAAACCACAGATTTCTTGCATTAAAAGCTTGTTAACAGAAACAATACAGTATCCAAACTTGTTCAACAGCGTTCCTGCTCCACCACAGACTTCCTGGAAGTCTTCTGTTGATGCTAGTCTGGTTGTAGCTCCGCCCACATCACATGCTTGTGTCTCTGATTGGTTAGATGTCTGTCCAACAGCGTCCAGAGGTAGTTTTTTCCTGGGTCTGTTGGTACCGTCCCTGGACATCAGGGTCCAATCCAGAGGAACCGGACAGATTCTTTGTATGGAAAAAGAAACATAATTTCCCTCAGGGAACCTCCCTGAGGGATTAATAAAGTTCTGTCTAATCTAAGATAAGATAGGAATTGGGACAGCTGGACTGACTACAGCTGTTACAACAATGACTGTTCTCAAAAACTCATAAGATAATACTACATAGTACCGGTTTTGCCAAAAGGTAGTATGCAGTATGCACAAGGAAAATACTCATATGGTTACTTCTGAAGAAAACTTCAGTGTGGCGCAAATCTACCTACCAACATATCCCATAATGCAACGAGCCACTAATAATATAATGATCTTTATTTTTCAGTATAGATCTCATGAAACACACTGAAAGCAGCCCTCTGCTGACGGCCCATCGCAGTTACACTTTTACACGTTTTCCCAGCACCCAGGAGCAGCTGGGGGTCGCGGGCCTTGTTTGAAATGCAGGAATCAAATCTGCAGTAGGTGAAAAATATCCATATGAAGCGACCTGTCCAACTCACGCCCCATAATGCACTGGGCCACTACAGCAGCAGCTGGATGCGCTGATGCGGCCGTAGCAGAACCGCTTCTGTAGTACCAAAACAGTGCAGAGGTGCATTCTGGTCAGGATGGGTGGCGGAATCATCCGAGCGCTGTCGCCGGCGTCACTGAGCGCTTCCGCCAACCAGCCAACTCGTTTGTAGGGTGTGACACCCTGACGGGCCGACGCTGACGGGCCGACGCTGACGCTGACGGGCCAGCGCCGACGCTGACGGGCCGACGCTGACAGGCCGACGCCGACGCTGACGGGCCGACGCTGACGCTGACGGGCCGACGCCGACGCTGACGGGCCTAAACGCCTGCAGGGATTATTGGCCACGATGCCGGGGAATACTACAACTTTTCTGCACTGACGCGATGACATGCTTCGTGTTTACGACGCCACAATGTGCAGCACATGGAGTTTTGATACATCACATTTGTTTCTAGGAAATTTTTAAGATTAAAGAATTGTTTGTTGTCGGGTCAGAAACTGTCGGTTTTCAAGACAAGCAGAACACAACAAATCCCGTAAAGACACTTGAACATAAATCTTGGTTTTATGGGAATTTTAATGCATCTCCATCAGGATACATGATCCAGGTAATGGGATCAATTCAAAGGCTTTTTGTTTAAAGTTTGGAAATAGATTCTTGTTTCTCAGTGATGTTTGCAGTCTGACCAAATGTCAACATGCACATTACTGGCCAACAGTCATAGAACGTAAATCCTATTTGGAGAGTTTTGGATAGTTTGTGCACATATTTGACCACATGCGTGCATGCATGTGTTTTTATAGTGGACTCCTGCTGTGATGCAGAGACGGAGATGCTCATTTCATCGGGGGGAGAGGCGTGAGGCGGGCACTCCACCCGCTCAGAGCTCTAAACCCCCTCAAGGACTCGGCTACCTGAAACAAAATGCATGAAAACGTGACAGAGACTCGCCCCAACTTTCATGGAGAAATCCAGCCTAAGCCATCTGCTTAAAAAGGTGAAAAGCTCATTGCAATTTAAATAAGCAAAGCAACACAGAGGTAGGAGAAGGAGAAGTCAGAGAAAGAGGGATTAAAAAGATCAGTGGGGTAAAGAGGCAGTTTGAGTGGGTGGGGGAGGTAACCAGCAGACATCTCTCGAACCAGCGCAGATGGATAGCAGACAAGACCGGCACATTATTCCAGTCTGCGACAAGAGCTTTGTAAGGCCGGATGTTTGCAGCTTTGATTTCAGATGAGAGGAGATCTCCAATGACCAGAGCCCGGGTCAGCAGTTATGAAAGCTCCAGGCGATGCTGGCTGGGGTTGTTCAGTATTGTAATTTATTTCTATACACAGACTCTGCAGATGAATAGGACCTCCCGGCCACCAGGGGGCGCCCTAGCTGCAAGGCCAATCTTTAAAATGAAACCTCTTCATTTGCAGCTGACTAAAAAAGAGGAATTTAGCGTTTCACTGTGGACTTGAGATTTTAGACTTTAGACTTCTGAATTAATGGACAAACCTGCTCGATGTCACCCATGACACAAATGGACAGGGACACGCCCACCTTATGTCATGACTCCCAGCTGCTTCTGCCGACCCACGGCGGAGGAGCAGGCGACAAACGTTCCTTTTAAATGTCGGTTCAGCTGCATAATCGGAGACGACCGCTGCGTTTAGCCGACACTGGGTTCCCACAAGCAGCCGACTGCGGCAGATTCCCAGCAACAGGGATGACGGATGAGGAAGTGATTCAATTCAAAAACACTATTCATCCCCAAAGGGGAACGGATGAAAGCTCGCCATCGGCTAAGCTGGCCGCCAATCAAAAGTCCACATCCCTGACTGTATTTTAATGTCCTGTTTTATTTAATTTTCCTTAATGAGAATGACATCAAAATTCCCCCATACAGTCGCCATGGACGTGAAATCAAACCAGACTTTAAATATGTTTATTTCTGCTGTAAAGTTGGATATTTTAACATGGAGGTCAGTGGAGATGAGCTCACTGTTGGAACCAGGTTCTAGTGGTCTGTCGAGGAACCGTCGGTCCGGACCTGGACCCTGGTGGCCAGTAGAGGAACCGCAGGTCCGGACCTGGACCCTGGTGGCCAGTAGAGGAACCGCAGGTCCGGATCCGGACCCTGGTGGCCAGTAGAGGAACCGCAGGTCCGGACCTGGACCCTGGTGGCCAGTAGAGGAACCGCAGGCCCGGATCCGGACCCTGGTGGCCAGTAGAGGAACCGCAGGCCCGGATCCGGACCCTGGTGGCCAGTAGAGGAACCGCAGGTCCGGACCTGGACCCTGGTGGCCAGTAGAGGAACCGCAGGCCCGGATCCGGACCCTGGTGGCCAGTAGAGGAACCGCAGGCCCGGATCCGGACCCTGGTGGCCAGTAGAGGAATCGTAGTTTTGTTGGTTTGTGCTTCACTATGAAGAACTTTAATGATGCCTCAGATAAGTTCCATCAGGATTGTGGTTGGAAAGGTTTTCTTTTGAAAATGTGTGAATTTATAGAAAAAGAATCAGAAATGTTGAGTTTTCTGTAACTACTTCTGTTTTTATGTCAGACATTTCTGTAATGTCTGGTGTCTCGTGGCTTCGATGTTTTTTAGTGATATTGTTCTTATACGTGTTCGGATCCTTCAGTTAAGTCCAGATTGAACGTAAATGCTGTGGTAGCGTCCGATGCTAGCTAGTAGAGACCGGCTGAGCGAATCAGAACCGAAGCGGGCTGCAGTACCACATTTAAGACCGGCTGACAGATGCGGAACCGAGGCGGGCTGCAGTACCACATTTAAGACCGGCTGACAGATGCGGAACCGAGGCGGGCTGCAGTACCACTTCTAACCACATGGACAGCGTATCACAAGGAAGCCTAGTGTGAGGCTTTTCACTAAAACAAAGTGCACGTCTAGTGGGTCAAAGCGGCATTACAGGGCGTGCCGGACCGTCCTCACTCACCACCACAGCGGATCTACACGCCTTCATGTGGTCAGAAGGGACTTTAAAACGTTGATAAAAGATTAAGACTTGTGCACTGTTAGTTTGTTGTGATCTTTACAAAGTCATCACGTCGTACGACAACTAACTTTTCTGAGGGTTGAAAATGTGTTTGCAGATGTCTTCGACCTGCTTGTGTGGAAACACCGGAACAAATGGTGCTGCATTGAACTTTTATCAGGAGCACATGAACTATTTCTTTCACTTGCGAGCATGTTTGTTGTTCGTGGAGACATTCACGACTCGAGACTCCGCAGTGCTCGTGGCGGTGCGTGGGAAGGCCGTGCCAGGTAAACGCGTTGGCGCGTCGCGCTCCGAGCAGGGCGCGCGCGGGTTGGCCTCTTCTGTAAACACCGTGTTTGGACCTGCACTTCATCCATATTTGATGAGGCTCCTCCACGTCTCCGGCGCTGCCGTGGCCAGGGCTCCGTGCTCGTCTCTGAAGCCCCGAGTCTTTGCAGCTTTTCTTCATTTTGGCGTGCTCGGGGGTGGGCTAATTGACCGACACCGGTCCCGTCATTAGGCTGGCATTATTCATATTTATGTGCATAAATATTTATTTTCCCTCGTGCCGAAATGCTCGTAATATATCTAAGTGCAACCCTCCCGTGAAATCGGCCCCGCACGAGCTGCGTTTGAAGGCTTAAAATTGTAATTGCACAATATTTCTTTATAACGGAAAGAGCAATAATTTCCACATTAAAAGCAAAAACATATTAGGGGTTTAATTGGACGTGCACTGTAGCAACGGTAAACTGTATTACTCCAATAACATTTTATGTTTGAAAATTAGCCGCAGTATTTCACCATGTCAGTGTCTGAAATGTGTCCAACTGTCTTATTAACTCGTCCTCGGCGTGACACCTGTGGTGTGTGTGTGTGTGTGTGGGGGGGGGGGGCACGTCACGTCGCTTTAACACCTTTTGTAACCTGCTGAAGGAGGGAGTTGCCGCGTGACGAAGCTGGTCGTGGGTCGTTTTTTTTTTACATTTCCGCGTGGTAACGGGTCCGCCGCAGGTCCGCGCAGCCCGCGGGTCCGAGCAGCCCTGCATCGCGCACGGATGTCGCGTTGACTCCAAACTGGAGACGTGTTTCGGGTGTGAGTGCTGCTCGTGTGTGTTTTGTCGCTGTTTGGATGCACCCGTGCTTCTTCCAGGCCTGCTGGTTGTTACCGGGGCTTCAGCGTGTTGTCACGGCGCTTTTCTGCACAAACCCGCTGTCACGGCGCTCATGGCGTCAGAAACTGCTGTTGGACGAGCCAGCGAACATCAAAACGAGTCATTATTCATTCTGACATTTGCCTGAATAACAGACGCAACCGACAAACATGTCCACATAATAAACCTAAATATACAATAATGTAACACAGATTCATGTCGAAAGACAAATGAACATTACTCTTCTCATTGTACAGTGTAAATGTAAATGTATGTTCTTGACACAAAAGTTCAAGGTCATTTACATGATGACAATGTTAGAAAAGCACTTTGAGGACAGTGCAGGGGGGGGGGGGGGGGGGGGGGGGGGGGGGTTTCTTTTCTCTCCGATTCTGAGAGATTCACCTGTGATTTTCTCCAGTCCTCCATTTGGTCCACTAGTTATCATGATCAGGTCAAGTCCCCCACGGATGTTATCCAACGCAACCAAAGCCACATGAACTCATTTATGTTCAATTTAGGTCACAACAAAATTTTAAGTGTAAAAAAACCCACAAAAACAGTTAAAAAATAGAATTGAAGATAAGTGGGGCAAACAAATTGGCATAAATGACATGTGTTTCAAATATGCTAATTAATAATACGTTTTAGTTTAAGAGTTAAGAGTTTCAAATAGAACAAACATCAGTCCAGTGTTGCAGACTTTACTACAAACGGAGAAAGACAAAAACATGACTTCAGCGGCGCTGAATAAATGTCATCTTTGTATCCGGCTGGGAACCCTGACGGCTGGGAACCAGGGACTCCCAATGGCATGAAACCTTCATGTGGGGGATGGGCACCAAGAAAGCCAGTCAGAAGTCTGGGTCCATGTTGGATCCCTGACGCTTTCCAAAAACATCGTTCCTGATTATACCTTCAGGTTTGCTCCTGAATGAAGGGCAGATGGAGCATGCAGCTTTTACTGAAGTCATGAAAAACACATCAGGAAAACTCACTCACTCACTCACTCACTCACTCACTCACTCACTCACTCACTCACTCACTCACTCACTCACTCACTCACTCACTCACTCACTCACTCACTCACTCACTCACTCACTCACTCACTCACTCACTCACTCACACCGAGCCGGGGGAAGGTCCACACACCCGGATGCGGCGACACCTTCCTGGTGTGACGGAGCCGTTTGGCGGGCGGTGTCTGTGCTTTCACACTCGTCTCTGCCCACTTCTCCAGTTTGCTGCAGTTCATTTTCATTCTTTCACACAGATTTGACACAAATTTAACACGTTAAGACGCATCAGTCTCACATCACACATACATATGCACATAATATACTGTATATTTCTATATTTTGCTTTTGCAAACACTGGTGAGCCAGAGTTTTGGTATCTACCTTTTTTGTGTTGCTGTTCAAATATGCACTTAACATAAAATATTACAGAATAAATACAATAAAAGTCAATGAACAAATTATTTTCCAAGTTTTACATCGTTCACACACACAGTCAATGAATAATGACGGAGCGCTGCCGTGTCCCTGAAATATTTACCAGAGGATTATTTATCTTCCAAATGAAACCGCACAAAGACCTGAAACAGCTACTGCAGAGTGCACGTGTGTGCGAGTGCACGCGTGTGCGAGTGCACGTGTGCGTACGCGCGTGTGTCGCCGCTCTTGTTGTTTTCACCGTTGTTTCACTGGAACCTGGTCGTCTCTCAGATGGGCTGATGGGAGTTTGGGGTTCCGGTCGCTGCTCGCTCTCGTCCTGCCCGTCACGCTCTACCTCTCTCGCCCTCCGTCTGGCGCAGGTTTGGCGTTGGCGTTCACGTCCTGCAGTTCTGACTTGTTCTTAATGGTCCTGAGATCATGTGGACACCAATGTGCACCACATTTTCTATTTTTAGTTTTTATGTTATTTATGACAAATGAAAACATCTGAGCACACCGGCTGCATTCTGAAGAAACACTTTCGTATTTCGCATTTTCTGCAAAGGCATTTGTTTTCTCATTTGACGGATGGTAAATACAACTTTGAGGTGGTTGATAATATAAAGGTGCCAAATTAGACTACGGTGTTGTGATGTCATCATTAGGTGGTTTAAACATGTGACGTGTCGGGAAAACGGTTAATGAATGTGAAGGATGGTCGTCAGCGTTGTCGGCGAACGTAACGGCCGGCGGCCGCAGTTGTTGTTTCTCAACATCTCCAGGTTGTCCAGGTTGAAATCAGCAAAATCAGGTATTGATCCAGACCCTAGTGGTGGGCAGAGGACCCGTAGGTCTTGATCGGGACCCTAGTGGTGGGCAGAGGACCCGTAGGTCTTGATCGGGACCCTAGTGGTGGGCAGAGCACCCGCAGATTTTGATCCGGACCCTAGTGGTGGGCAGAGGACCCGTAGGTCTTGATCGGGACCCTAGTGGTGGGCAGAGCACCCGCAGATTTTGATCCGGACCCTAGTGGTGGGCAGAGCACCCGCAGGTTTTGATCCGGACCCTAGTGGTGGGCAGAGGACCCGTAGGTCTTGATCGGGACCCTAGTGGTGGGCAGAGCACCCGCAGATTTTGATCCGGACCCTAGTGGTGGGCAGAGCACCCGCAGATTTTGATCCGGACCCTAGTGGTGGGCAGAGGACCCGTAGGTTTTGATCCGGACCCTAGTGGTCGGCAGAGGACCCGCAGGTTTTGATCCGGACCCTAGTGGTGGGCAGAAGACCCGTAGGTCTTGATCGGGACCCTAGTGATGGGCAGATGATCCACAGGTTTTGATCCGGACCCTAGTGATGGGCAGAGGATCCACAGGTTTTGATCCGGACTCTAGTGGTCGGCAGAGGACCCGCAGGTTTTGATCCGGACCCTGGTGATCGGCAGAGACCCGTAGGTCTTGATCGGGACCCTAGTGGTGGGCAGAGCACCCGCAGGTCTTGATCGGGACCCTAGTGATGGGCAGAGGATCCACAGGTTTTGATCCAGACCCTAGTGATGGGCAGTGGACCCGTAGGTTTTGATCCGGACCCTAGTGGTCGGCAGAGGACCCGCAGGTTTTGATCCGGACCCTAGTGGTGGGCAGAGGACCCGTAGGTCTTGATCCGGACCCTGGTGGTCGGCAGTGGACCCGCAGGTTTTGATCCGGACCCTAGTGGTGGGCAGTGGACCCGTAGGTCCTGATCTGGACCCTAGTGAAGGGCAGAGACCCGTAGGTCTTGATCCGGACCCTAGTGGTCGGCAGTGGACCCGCAGGTTTTGATCCGGACCCTAGTGATGGGCAGAGACCCGTAGGTCTTGATTCGGACCCTGGTGGTCAGAAGTGGACCCGTAGGTCTTGATCCGGACCCTGGTGGTCAGAAGTGGACCCGTAGGTCTTGATCCGGACCCTGGTGGTCAGAAGTGGACCCGTAGGTCTTGATCACGGTTGATTGTGCGACGTTGACATACCTTTTCTCTGTTGAGCCACGTTCCAGGACACGAACCGGAACAAAGTGAGAGACATAAAAGACGTGAAGGACCGTGAGACGGACGGGACCGTTAACAGATCGTCTCAGTATGCTTGTCTGCGTTCTGCAAAGCCCCGTTTGCTCGCCGGTCCCCTCTCTCTTAATCACTCTGCATGCACTCATTTAAATATTAAAATTTCCTTTAATCATCAAAGCCAGTGAGCATCATGCATATTCATATGCTCCCCCTCCATCTCAGGTTCATTACTCTGCCGCGCAGCCGTCAGCCGCGTCCTAATCACAGTTTACACACACAAACTAGTCCGTGTGTGTAAACACACACATGCGCGCGGCTAGCCAGCAGCGCTAACCAGTGCTAATCCGCTAACTAGACTAAAACACACAGGCGCCCCTCCAGTCTAAACGGAGGGAGCGGACTTGTCATCCATCCCGGCTGCTGGATGGCTGGAGTATTTGTCAAGAGGCTCGGCGGCGCCTCTAATTTGCATAATGACTTTGTAGTTCTGCATTAATAAAATTTGCATATGAAGCCGTGTTAATTACTCCTGATCAGCCTTTTTTGCATTCATGCATGGTAATTTTCATCGACTTGCAAAAATTGATGTCCAGGCGTGGGTGATGAGATGGGTGGGGGGGGCTTGGCGTGTGAAACAGGATGATGAAGGTGAGGTGTTCATAGGCGGGCGGGTGGGGGTGGGGCTTTCAGAGATGGCAGACCTGTGCCAGCGGCTTTTTTCTGCCCGTAACTTTCATGAAATCTTCTGTATTTGCGAAGAGTGAAAAGAGGAGCTTTTCAGTAAAATCCTCTCCTAATTTATCACAAACACACCCGTGTGCACACACGTGCGCATGCTCGTGTTCTGGCTGGCAGCCATGTGGGACTCTATTGTTTACTCTCAGTTCTTCATTTCAAACAGCGGAGACTTCTGGAAGTGCTCCGGCTTTGATGCGGGATACTCCCCGCTCGTTGCTCCTAATCAGTCTGCTTCCTCTTCATTTCAGAGGCTGCTGTTTGTGTCTTTGACTGTTGGAGGCACATTTTTGTTTCTGCACCAGCCTCCGTAGCGCCGTGTCATGTGACCAGCGTTCCTTTTTATTAAAGGTTTACGTTTATTAAAGTCTTACGTTTATTAAAGTCTTACGTTTATTAAAGTCTTACGTTTTTTAAAGTCTTACGTTTTTTAAAGTCTTACGTTTATTAAAGTCTTACGTTTATTAAAGTCTTACGTTTTTTAAAGTCTTACGTTTTTTAAAGACTTACGTTTTTTAAAGACTTACTTTTATTAAAGTCTTACGTTTATTAAAGTCTTACGTTTATTAAAGTCTTACGTTTTTTAAAGTCTTACGTTTTTTAAAGTCTTACGTTTATTAAAGTCTTACGTTTATTAAAGTCTTACGTTTATTAAAGTCTTACGTTTTTTAAAGTCTTACGTTTTTTAAAGTCTTACGTTTTTTAAAGTCTTACGTTTATTAAAGTCTTACGTTTTTTAAAGTCTTACGTTTTTTAAAGTCTTACGTTTATTAAAGTCTTACTTTTATTAAAGTCTTACGTTTTTTAAAGTCTTACGTTTTTTAAAGTCTTACGTTTTTTAAAGACTTACGTTTATTAAAGTCTTACGTTTATTAAAGTCTTACGTTTTTTAAAGTCTTACGTTTTTTTAAAGACTTACGTTTATTAAAGTCTTACGTTTTTTAAAGTCTTACGTTTTTTAAAGTCTTACGTTTTTTAAAGTCTTACGTTTATTAAAGTCTTACGTTTATTAAAGTCTTACGTTTTTTAAAGTCTTACGTTTTTTAAAGTCGTACGTTTTTTAAAGTCTTACGTTTTTTAAAGTCGTATGTTTTTTAAAGTCTTACGTTTTTTAAAGTCTTACGTTTTTTAAAGTCTTACGTTTTTTAAAGTCTTACGTTTTTTAAAGTCTTACGTTTATTAAAGTCTTACGTTTTTTAAAGTCTTACGTTTTTTTAAAGACTTACGTTTATTAAAGTCTTACGTTTTTTAAAGTCTTACGTTTTTTAAAGTCTTACGTTTTTTAAAGTCTTACGTTTATTAAAGTCTTACGTTTATTAAAGTCTTACGTTTTTTAAAGTCTTACGTTTTTTAAAGTCGTACGTTTTTTAAAGTCGTACGTTTTTTAAAGTCGTATGTTTTTTAAAGTCTTACGTTTTTTAAAGTCGTACGTTTTTTAAAGTCTTACGTTTTTTAAAGTCTTACGTTTATTAAAGTCGTATGTTTTTTAAAGTCTTACGTTTATTAAAGTCGTACGTTTTTTAAAGTCTTACGTTTATTAAAGTCTTACGTTTATTAAAGTCTTTCTTCAAGGATGAGCTCTTCTGAATTCCCCCAGACCGGACCAGGTTTCTGGTTTCTGACCGGACCTCAGTATATACCCATTTGGATCTTTATGTAGTTTCTACGCTTCCAGTATTAGTAGATTATTGGGGGTGTTTTGCTCAGTCAAAAGTAGAAATCACAGCACTGCTGAAGCTGGACGGAGACCTTCAAACAGGCTTCGCTCAAACTGCAAAGTATTTACGACTATGTCTGAATTTTGACAGAAGTCCTGGAGGTAAAGCCGCTACTACGGATGAACCGGACACTCAGACGCCTGAATATTTCCTGGCTAGATGGAAGCTCAATATCCCTTTTTGTGGTTTTGTAAACAGTCAAATTTTAATCATGCAAATGAATATCTGGATCTAGGAATACTTGGTCTTGACCCCAATATTCACATATCAGATAATAATAAGAAAAAATTAGGCTTGTTTTGTTTTTTAAACATGGAAAAACATTTGTAGACACATTTTGAAAGCGAATAAATCTTAGAAATGACACAAATGAATATCAAGACACCCGAAGATTCAGGAATGAACCCCGATATATATAACTTATTTAATTTCCAGTCCAAATATTTGTCTTTTTTTCCTTTAATTTTCAGTTATTATATAAGGTGCTTTTCTGAGAGTAAAAACCAACAGAAATGAAGCTCAGCTGTGTGCAGACGTCTTAGGCAGCCTTCATCAAAGATGGTTGGCGTTTATTAGTGTTACTCAGATACAGAAGTCTGGCAATGGTGGCGGTAGACCGCGGAACCGGTTACTGGCCTCGAGTCCTGGAGAAACCTTTACGAGTCCATGTTGAGAAGACATGTACACAAGATGAAGCCATGTTCAGAAGCACGAAGAGTCCACATGCAGAAGCTCCCTCAGAACCGAACACAGATTTTGATGCTCCAGTCACGCCAACGAGGACGAGTTCCCGGGTTCACTGGGATCCTGGGTTCTCCGTGAACATGAATGTTGCTCCTTTGTTTACACCACAGGAGGGATCAAGTGCTAAAAACGGAGATTTGTATTTGGGAATGAATACACACACTAACGTTGTTTAGTCAGATTGGCTACCTCGTCACCGCAGGACGTGAACACGGTTCTGACCCGTCACAGCTGAAACCGCCACCTCGTAGATTCGTGTTCATGCTACAAAGTACTCGCTCCTTTGGTGAATAATTGGTCTGCAGGTGGGAGAGGTTTCCAGTTTTCTCCTGTAACAGATCAGAGGAGGTGATAAAGCGCCTCGGTGCAGCTCGTTTCCGCTCGTTTCCGCTCGGGTTCGTGGGCTGCTGTCAGCCAGGTGTTGTGAAGGTGAACGGAGGATTGGGAGGCCGCGTTCATGTACACATCTACTTCCTGCTGCACTCATCTAACACTTGGAGCCAGCGTTGGTCCCAGACCTCCGTGTGCTTCGTGGAACCGTGTTGGCTCTGCAGTTTCTCCACATGTATTTGTGTTTGCATTGTTATCGTGTGTGTTCGTAAATTCATGTGTGGCATTTGTGAAGATATTTTTAGACATGCTTTCGTACGTCTTTAAAAAGACCGACACCTCTTCTGAGCTCTGACACGTCTAAGCAGCCGCCCTCAAACTCGTCTTTTCCAACACACAACTCCAACTCCATTTATACTGAGTGACAGAATGAAGGTGGGTGTTGCATCCTGGCACGTCTGGCAAACCATCTGCAATTCAAATCAGAATTCACAATATTTCTATTTGAATTCATGTATGTTTTCTTGCCTTTATAAATCTCTGAGACTTGCAGCATAAAGCTGTTACTGCTGATTAGTTTGGCTTCTAGTTGGTTGTTAAGGCGGTCAAAGGTGGTGGAGAAACAGAAAAATGATCAAACAAAAGCATGTAGATGAAGAACCTGATCTCAATAAACTTCCCAGCCTTTTCCTGCTCCGTCGGCTGGATCTCATGGTTCTCATTAAGGAATGCAGGCGGATGGTTCCCCGCCTGATGGTCGGGACCCCCACAGGCCGCTGCGAGATGAAACTCCGGGTTGGGGAGCTTGCTAAATGACTAACAGAAGAGGAAAACACATATGCTCGTTTAGCCAGATCGTCTTTATTTTCCTAGTAAACTACATAGTAATCTCTTCTTATAAAGTAATTCGTTCAAATTAAAACATAGCTTTGATTTTTTAAAACAAAGAGTGACGGGGAACAACTAAACAGAGGAGCTGTCGTTCAAATTTGAACGAGTGGAATTTGAGAAGAAGATGCAGAGGAAAACCTGAATCCATCAAGTATTTATCAACTTCAGCTCCAGAAATGTGGAAGGTTTTTCCTCGGGCTGGAATCAGGACCTCTGCACTTCCGTTCCTCAGTTTGACATGCAGTGGGCTGCCGGCGTGCGACACCACCCGGTCACGTGACCAGGTTCGTCCAGTCTACGGTTGCAACCAACAGTCGATGTAGTTGACAAAAAACAGCTGACTGAAAGAGTTGATTATTGGTGACGTCATCGCACGTCTTTCACGCTGTGGGCTGGAACTTACTAAACTTCTTAAAGAAGCAACGATGATGTTTCTAAGTTTTTAAAAAGATACTGGTATGTTTTACAAAAAAGATTTTTTTGTCTGTTTCAGATGGTTGATGACACATATTTTCAGGCGCGTGGTGGGCGTGTCTCATATGTGAGCGCATGCATGTGTCTTTGTGACGTCGTCAGGGCGGAGCTCCTCCGTGAGCGACATAGAGAGCAGAGGAAAGTGTGCGACCAGATTCATGCGTAGTGTGTTTTTTTGTGAGACTAAGGTCTGAATACCTTCTCTGCATCTCCCCAAAACCTCACTACTCGGGCTGCTGCTGGTCTCGCCGCGTTTCTTACCGTAATGTCTGGTGTATCATGCGGTTCACCATCAGAAAACTCTTGTTTTCTACATTCATAAGCTGTTTAAAGGTTTCGCACCAAGCATTCAAGAGAAGTTAACGTTACAGATGTGTGATCATAGACTCATGAAGTACATGTGTTACTCCACCCATGCACAGCGTTTCCTCCGGTACAGAGCATACCGAGCCAGTCACTGCAGGGCAGGGGAGGAGCTTTCTGCAGAATTGTTGATAACAGCCTCCTGGAAATCAAGTCCAGAGGAATGAGACTGATTCTTGGCATTCAAGAGTCAAAGATTAAGGATGTCTGGTCAGGCTAATGTGGTTTAGAGGTAAAGCAAAACAAATGGCCAATTAACGACCACGTTTACGATAACTGGCCATGTAAAACCTATATGATTGAACTTTAAATGACTACAAGCAAAAGTCAGTACTTACCTCCATAGATTTAACTTGTTTTGAGGTGACTGAAGGTTTCGGACGTTTGCAATTAGATTAATTATGTTCAAGACAGTGAGCTTACTAGATTTTCTGTTTGTTTCTTGAAAATACTGGAAATTAATTATGGATCCCAATAAATCTTTAATAAAATATTAAGACTAGAGCTGCCTAACACGTTTAATTCAATTCAATTCAATTCAATTTTATTTATATAGCGTCTATTACAACACAAGTCGTCTCCAGGATCTTTCCAGAGACCAGAACATGACCCCCGAGCAATTATTACATAAACAACGGCAGGTAAAAACTCTCCTTTAAGAGGGAAGAAACCTGGACCAGGACCTGGATCATGAGGGGGAAGAAACCTGGATCAGGACCTGGATCATGAGGGGGAAGAAACCTGGATCAGGACCTGGATCATGAGGGGGAAGAAACCTGGACCAGGACCTGGATCATGAGGGGGAAGAAACCTGGACCAGGACCTGGATCATGAGGGGGGACCCTCCTGCTGAAGACCAGCCGGGTAGAGCAAGAAATAAGAAAGAATAGAGACATAGAGACACCGTCAAAGGTACAAGACAGGATACATTAGTAACTATCATCAGTAGTCCAATTAGACTTCTGTGTATATGGGTGATATATGGATAGACGGTGATACAAGGGGATGAGGACTGCAGGTCGGGATGTCAGCAAGCATCCAACAGACATCCATACAGACAGGTGAAGGTGACACTGGGATGGTCAGAGGTGGAACTGCAGGTCCGCAAGTTTTAGTCACATCTTCAAAAGAGGAAACTGAAATAAGACGAGGGTTTAGTTAGGATTTCTGGTTCTTCCCAGCAGCTCCCTGATCTGCGGTTTGGATTGTTTCGTTTCCATCGACGCCCCTGTGACGGGTAACTCTGAATGTCTGAATACACTCCTGAATTTGAATGACCGCGTCTCCGAACCTTTCCGTGGCAGATTTCTCCCTGCCGAGTCTCGGAGACGCCGCTGAGCTGCCTTTCCTGTGTCATCTATCAACTTGACACTGATTTTTCTGCAGCTCTGCATCAAAAAATGTGATTTTATAAGGTCAGAAATGGCGGCGACAGAGGTGGGGGGTTATGAACAGGTTTTTCTACTGAATATAGAAAGACATACAATAATTTGACAGCTCTGTCACTGCACACACGGGTTCCAGTCCGGCCACGCAGGCGGGATGGGATTACCACAGCGTTTCTCCGGGTTCGGGCGACTCATGACCGCCTTCTTTCCCCCACAATAGTCTGCCGGCGTTTAGCGCCGGCCAAATCACCACTTAACAAAAGCTAATTTCTCACTTGGTTAAACTGGGAGGGATTAGAGGCCCCGTGTTGGCGCGATGCATGTTTGGTGAAGAGTGAGGGATGGAGGGATGTTAGGGAAGGATTTAAACCTCAATTACAAGGGACCCAGGGCTTTTGTGCGTCCGTGGCGAAGGTGGGACAGCGAGGTTTAGCGACTTCGCTGCAAATGTTTGCCGCCTTGTTGTGCATGTGTGGAGGAGTGTGTGCATGCAGCTGAGGGTGACACAGCCTGACAAATACATGCTGATCCCCTTGTTTAGGAGGGTTTAAATCTCCAGTTGCTACTCGGCTGTTCACTCGGAGGGCCAACAGACACTCCAAGCTTATGACATATAACCCTTACTGGTGGTTTTATGTGACAGCCAGCGGTTTTGTACGTTAAAACCTTCTGAAGACGCTTTAAGAGCCTCGGCTGGACTCAAAGACACCTATCTACATTACACATTAATCACTTGTTTGAAAATGGCCTAAAACCTTGGCATTTTCTCTAAAGACTGGACAGCACTGTTGAACCATCAACATTCATTCCTGATCCTGTAACACAGAAGAAAAGATGAAATATAAACCGTTTTAACACCTTAAACCTTTGGCTCCTGAAATGCATCTTGAAAAACTGTGCAGAGGTCACTTCAAGGTCAAAACGGAGATTCATCCTGTCATAATGGGCTGAAAGCCTCTCCAAATACTTCAGCAACCCCCTCCAGCTCTTGGAAGCATTAGTGTACTGCAAAATGCTTTTTTAAATCAATAAAAGTGTTTGGAAGCACCTCCAACAACACCTCTCAGAGCCTTCACACGGCTCCTTCAAATTGTTTAAATATATAAATAAGTACAGCAATAGTAATGCTTTTGTTGAGGATGTAAAATGGGATGCCAAATTGAATGATGATTGAATTTTGTTCCTTTTTAAGATCATTGTTTTTCAAGTCGAATCCGTTTCTTAATTGGGCTATTTGGGCGAAAATGTCCCAATCAGAACTCCTGAGAGGTTGACGGTGAATATCCGGCCGCTGGAGTGGCTGCCGAATCAAAACCTGTGACATTATCACAGGCTGTGTAAAAGAAACTGGACCTCACCCACAAGATTTTAAAAAAGTCATTTTTGGTGCCTTTGCAGGAGCTGACGCCGCCCACCGCCAGTTAATCACAGTATGGGAATATGGGTGGAGCTAACAAGCCTGGCAGTCAGCTGGAACATGTTCACCTGAGCTCAGTTCACGTTCTCTATTTTGGCTCAGATACCAACTGATGTCACCTCAAATTCATTCTAGTCAAATATGATCTTGTTTCAGTGGCGACGTCCGAAACGAGGACTGAGCGCTGGCCAAGCTCCGTCCGAGCTACCGGGGCCATCTGGAGCGGGCCTGGCCTCAGCCCGCCAGGGGCCCCAGGCCCGTTTTCATCTGGCAGAGACTTTGGGGGGCAAGAAAAGTGGGACGAAGAGGGAGTGAGATATCCCCCTCTCAACAGCGAAGCCTTTCGTCTGTATCAAAGCCTCGCTTCACCCCTGCTGACACCCCTGAATTATTCACTTAGAGGAAAGATAAACAGAGCTGGGCAGCTACAGTTGTTCTATCGATTTCTCGGAGCAACATCACAGATAACAAAAAGAGGGCTGGAGGAGGCGGGCTGGAGGAGGCGGGCTGGAGGAGGCGGGCTGGAGGAGGCGGGCTGGGATGCTGCCGCCGCTGTTTTTTCTTTCCATCTGTAAATAAATCAATAACATGTGTAGTTTTCCTTCTGAGAAAGAAAGCCGTGTCCTGTTTCCCAGGACGGCGAGTCATGAATCCACATGATATTTGTTTCATTTGCAGCAGTTTACAGCTCCAGTCCATTCGTGGGGGCCTCCCATGTTGGAACGGCGTTTTTCTACCTGTTGTTTAGGCTGAAATCACTCACGGCTGGGATCGTTTACAATTCAGAGCGAGGCCGGGAGTTGGCCGAGTAAACAATGCTGGCTGAGGGCCAGTAACTGGCAGAAACCGTCTGATTAGAAACAGACAGACCCCCCCTCCCCCGTCGCTTCTTTTCTTTCTCGCCTTTATGTGCCGAGATATCTGGAGCAGGACTTTTCAAAATAAAAGCTTCTTTTACCCACTCTTTTAATCATGTTTTGTTGCTTATTTTCAGACAGTTTGTTTGATAGTTTTCAGATTTGGGTTTAGGTAGAGTTTTCAGGAGAAAACCTCTTCCGTCTGAAAGCACAACTGAGGTAGGGTCACAAACCTGCAGACTTCGGGTGTGGATCCTGAACAACCTGTGACTAGCACAGAAGTCCAACAGCAGAACCGAGAGGCCAGTCCTCCAGGCCAGTCCTCCAGGCCCACCCTTCCATTACCATTGTCATGACCCACCTGGGCCATGAAGTCACCCAGCAGGATCATGGAGTCCCCTGTAATACTACCTTCCAGGACCCAGGACCTTTGAGAAGACCGGGTATTCCAAACTAAATAACCACTCTCCAGCCTGGTTACTTTCGCCCTGCCTAACTCCAGAGTGGAATAAGGTCCACTCTGTCTGTAGGAGACTGGTTCTGGAGCCCGACTGTATCTGTGTCCTCGTGACCTCATGCAGAAGCTCTGGCTACCAGAGCAGTGATGTTCCATGTCCC
The DNA here is from genome assembly GCA_014839995.1 of Xenentodon cancila. Lineage (NCBI taxonomy): Eukaryota > Metazoa > Chordata > Actinopteri > Beloniformes > Belonidae > Xenentodon > Xenentodon cancila. The sequence continues at coordinate 1,109,344 of CM026210.1, read as the reverse complement.
AAGCAATATTGTACAGAAGAATGGCCCAGTATTCTTCCACAACCATGTGAGGGCCTGAGAAGGTCAAACAAAAAAAAAAACAACTGGTAAAGGTGGATGTACAAGCTACTGAGTAATGAGGGGAATCACTGCTGCTTCTGTCTACACATGCAGGGTCTTCTGACAGCCCTGTGGCTCCACTTATAGGAAATAAAACACATACCTGGAGGAAAATTGCAGGTTTTTGTGTGCAGTATTTTCTCACTTGCTGTGACTGCTTTATCACCAGATTCTTTCTGCTTCCCTGCCTCCCAGAACACCGTCGTAGCCTCTACAGCCACCCGCGCAGGCGCTCACGTCTACGGGATCTGAGCTGTTTTCTTCCAGCTCTGACTGGCTGGTGGGTTTTGTGCTGGAGGAATCGGATCAGTGTGCCCACGGTGGTCCAAGCACTTGGTGCGATGACCTGACAAGTCAGGCACTCAGAGGTTCATCCAGAGCTTTGGAAAGGCAGGTTTATGAAGCTTCCTTAGACTGAAATACAGGCAGAGCTTGTCAGCTCATTAAAACAAATTCTTGCAGTGAAAGATGACCCCACAAATCAGAGGGGCTTCGTGTTTTTACAGCCGGAGATGTGTGAACATCTGATGGATGAGTTACAGGCATTCTTTCCGCTTTTATCTGCTGGTTTCACTGCTCAGACTCTTTCCAACTCCCTGCTTTTTTATCATATTGCACACCGGACTGAGAAAAGGGTGTGGCAATTTAAAACATGCAAAAAAACCACAGTGATTCTTTCATTTACTTAAATTTGTATATCAGCAAATGTAAAGAAAAAAAAATGAATGACTGATTCAACCTACCACATCACATGTTTCTACTAAGTGTTGGTCCATCCCAGATGCCTCCAAGCCCTCATTTCTTCCAAAAAACACCTGGAATATTTTTGCAAAATTAAATCAGTGTCATTTGCTTGTAAACTGACATTTGTATAAATTAACAGAAGATGATGCTGAGCAGGAGCATGGGCAATTAAAAGAAACAGGTCCTAATGCAGAGCCTTGTGGTACTCCTCGGTTTGTAAAAACTATGTTTACTCACTGTGATGGTCCATCCAAGGTGCCTCTGGATAAGTTTCCAATAAGGCTTTTTTTTAGCATAATGAAGTTTCAAACAGCATTTATGAAATGCAGTTCAGTTTCATAGAGTTTGACTTCACTGTAATCCCTCCCATTTGACGGAAAACACATGAAATATCTTGGGTTCATATTCCCTTCAAAAAATATCAAAGGGAAAGTAAACATAAGAAGAGCTTTTTTCTTTTTTGTATTTTCCCTACCCTCCCAACCTTTCCGATTTGGGGTTGTAAGTGAATGAAGCATCCGGGTTGTGAATCTGTGTTGGGAAATAGACGACTACTACTGATATATTTTGTCCTATGTAATATTGGGAGTACACTTCTGTTTCTCCTCTCTCTGTTTTTCATCCTCTCCCTTTTCCTGTTCTACCCAGCTGGTACCAGGAGGGTCCCCTTATGATCCAGATCCTGGTCCAGGTTTCTTCCCCCTTATGATCCAGGTCCTGGTCCAGGTTTCTTCCCCCTCATGATCCAGGTCCTGGTCCAGGTTTCTTCCCCCTCATGATCCAGGTCCTGGTCCAGGTTTCTTCCCCCTTATGATCCAGGTCCTGGTCCAGGTTTCTTCCCCCTTATGATCCAGATCCTGGTCCAGGTTTCTTCCCCCTTATGATCCAGGTCCTGGTCCAGGTTTCTTCCCCCTCATGATCCAGGTCCTGGTCCAGGTTTCTTCCCCCTTATGATCCAGATCCTGGTCCAGGTTTCTTCCCCCTTATGATCCAGATCCTGGTCCAGGTTTCTTCCCCCTTATGATCCAGGTCCTGGTCCAGGTTTCTTCCCCCTCATGATCCAGGTCCTGGTCCAGGTTTCTTCCCCCTCATGATCCAGGTCCTGGTCCAGGTTTCTTCCCCCTTATGATCCAGGTCCTGGTCCAGGTTTCTTCCCCCTTATGATCCAGATCCTGGTCCAGGTTTCTTCCCCCTTATGATCCAGGTCGTGGTCCAGGTTTCTTCCCCCTTATGATCCAGGTCCTGGTCTAGGTTTCTTCCCCCTTATGATCCAGGTCCTGGTCCAGGTTTCTTCCCCCTCATGATCCAGGTCCTGGTCCAGGTTTCTTCCCCCTCATGATCCAGGTCCTGGTCCAGGTTTCTTCCCCCTTATGATCCAGATCCTGGTCCAGGTTTCTTCCCCCTTATGATCCAGGTCCTGGTCCAGGTTTCTTCCCCCTCATGATCCAGGTCCTGGTCCAGGTTTCTTCCCCCTCATGATCCAGGTCCTGGTCCAGGTTTCTTCCCCCTTATGATCCAGGTCCTGGTCCAGGTTTCTTCCCCCTTATGATCCAGATCCTGGTCCAGGTTTCTTCCCCCTTATGATCCAGGTCGTGGTCCAGGTTTCTTCCCCCTTATGATCCAGGTCGTGGTCCAGGTTTCTTCCCCCTTATGATCCAGGTCCTGGTCTAGGTTTCTTCCCCCTTATGATCCAGGTCCTGGTCCAGGTTTCTTCCCCCTCATGATCCAGGTCCTGGTCCAGGTTTCTTCCCTCTTAAAGGGGAGTTTTTTACTTGCCAGTGTTACTTTCAATATTTGCTCGGAGGTCATGTTCTGGTCTTTGAAAAGCGCCTTGAGACGTTTTGAATCGTACTAGACGCTGTACAAATAAGACTGAATTACGTCGGGGTGTTTTATTGGACGCCTCTGTGCTCGCAGACTCGTATCACGTGCCACAGCAGTGACCCGTTTACAGTCGTGGAGTGTGGCAGGATGCGGTCGTATGTTTTCATGTGTTACTTTGCTTTTTATAGCACATGCGCTTCTTCGGTGTGTAACTTTAACACGACTCTATAAACAGGTTAGGTTTAGGAGATGTCGGCTGTTTTATTGTTGGGCGGTTTTCTTTTTTCCTGACTGCAGCTGGAATAAAACCGGAGCGTTCTCCTTTAAGACTGGAGCGCGGCGCTTCAGTCGCGGTGCCAGTGGTTTTGTTTGAGCAAATGAAAACAGACTGCGTGGGTCTGAGCATCTCACCTGCTTCTAGTCGTCCTGGAGACGACAGGACGACGCTGACCACTGTTTTTTACCTCCTCTGTAAAAACTTGAAGAGCGTTTGAAAGTTTATGACAGACTTCACCAGTTTCATGTCACATTTCAGACCACCAGACCACCAGGTTTCTGACAAACCAGCAGCCTAACTTAGTAGAGGAATCATTTTCATTTTCTTACCTTTAAAGTTTATTTGAATTATTTCCTTTTGGAGAGATAGATTTTAACAGACATTTAAAGTGGAGAAATGGTGGGTAAATGGGGATAAAAAGGTATAATCAACTCAAGTCGTTTATTAACTTGGGCTTAATTTAAGTCTTGATATTTATCCATCTGAAACTGCATGAATCAAGTCTGCTGGACTGTGTCCCTCTCTGCAAGGTCTCTATATACTTTCATACCCAGGCCTTATAAGGCTCTTCATCAGGAGCCTGCCCCCTCATCCCTTCATCCATCCCTCCATCCGCGCCTTCCCCTAACCCCCTCCTGGTCTGGATCTCCTCGACCTGCCTCACTTCAGTCCCGCTCCCACTTCTCGCTGCCATTTCAGCGTAAACAAGTCAAGTCCGACCAAAACACCCAGACCCCAGGCCAATACTCCCCCATCATCGCCCCCTCAGCTGTCTGCCTCACCTCCTCCGCCACCTTCAACCCACAATAACATCCAAAAGATCTCCAGAAGAACTAAACTAATTCTTTGTACCTAAGAGGAAAAGAATACGCATGCCTGCTGCTACCAAAGAAATCTCTGAAAGCCTGGTGTGTCCAGGACTTTTATGTCTGTGATTAGTGTATTCCTCCAGCTACAACCCAGATAGTGACGAATGTTTGGCCCAATCATGGCCCACATGCAGTTTTCCTTGACCCGTATTTGGCGTTGAATGACATTGTTGACCCAGGAGAGTTTGGTTGCCTAAACACAGCCACATATCCATCAGTTTTCAACCAAATCTGCATTTTAGCTATAACCAGAAACCAAGTCAGGCCCAAGTCTTTAGTTTCTGGCCACATCTATCCTACATTAACGCGTGACAGAGCCATAACTGAACCCTCATCTGCAAAGGTAGCCCAGATTAGGTCCAAATGTATCTGCTGATTGGAAGATCCAGTGTAGAAATCATGAAGCTATGTGACAAAACAGACGGGAGAGAGACATTTTATTTTTAACAGCAGTGTTGGATGAAGCTGTAATATGTCTCATTCAGACTCCAGTGGCGGTCCAGCCTGTGTGTGGCGGTCCAGGAGACGCCCACTTGGCAGTGTGCAGATTGGAAGAAGTTTATGCCAGGATGGTGGGGGGGTTTGGACGGGACTGATGCCGGGTAGAGAACAGAATGAGGGATCCACAAATGTGCTGGACTGCTGCTCCAGGAACATCAAGCCCATGGCACACTTTCTCCATTGTTGCCATGCCAACACTTACCTGACAAGATGTCAATGACTTAACCTCAGCAGACACACACAATGAGTATCCACAGAGATGGAGACGTCTCTGACAACCCAGCAGCTCAAACACGAACGCCAAAATACACCTTCATCGTCCCGGAGGCAAACTTCCGGGAAGCAGACATTCAGAGGGAATCTTGCTCATGGCGGAGGTTCAGGCTACAAATTTGATTTTGATGCAGTTTATCAGCATTTGTAACTGTGCAGCACCTTATTCCAAACCACGTTTTACCAACAAACCAGCAGTTTTGCAGATGTTGTGCAGCAGATGTTGAACCTGAGATTAGTTCTGTTTCACGTGGGATCTGGTTTAGTGGCGGTCACTACCAGCCTGTCCAGCCATCCTGATTCTTTTCCTCTTTGATACAAAGAACTAGTCTGATTCCTCTGGACGTCATTGGACACACATTCAACCAATCAGCAAAAGGAAGTATGTGACGTAGGCAGCTTCCTGGCTGACACCAACCGTGGAGGAAATGTGCCTGGCGGGGTCCAGCCTGCCCTGGGACGCAGCCTTCCTTAGCCGTCTAAGCCTCTGGGCAGACTGTAGAGCGGTTACTGGTCAGTGGCCTTCACACATGGAGCCTTCAAGGCCAACTCAGGGCCAGGGACTCCGCTCTGTTAGTCCGATCAACAGACAAGTAATTTAGAATAATAGTCTTAACGCCTGGCCATTACTTTTGGCTCATAATGGATCTGGGCCCTAGTGGTCAGCAGAAGAATCGCAGGTTTGGATCCGGACTCTGGCGGTCAGGTCTAGACCGGACCCTAGTGGTCCTCACAGGAACCGCAGGTCTGGATCCAGACCCTAGTGGTTGGTAGAGGAGCTTCACGAGCTTCACGGGTGTGCCTTCTGTCGCACATGTGGGATTGATCCGTGACCCCACCTGTCACACACTCAGTCCAGGTGCAGCGGTGCAGGCCGGAGTTTGGGATTAGCTGCCCTGCTCCGGCTCCATCGCCTGGTATTTCCTCTAATTTGTTAACGGCAACACATGCACACACTTGCTCTCAGTTTTAACTGCAGGACTTGTCATGTGACATGAGAGACGAAGGATCCATCTCTGTTTTCCTCTTCCTCTTCCTGCTGCTAATGAGCTAAATGATTTCTAATTTAGTTCCGATCAACTAAACTGTTCACGCCCTCCTCCCCTGCCCTTTCTTGTTATAAGTGGAGGGTTTGTCGACACACTCCTGCACACACACCTTGCTGAGTGATAATCCTTTGTTGGCTGGATAACGTGCCGTGGAGGTGGGGGAACGCTGAAGTTCAACACATGCTGGGATGAAAGCAGGATGCATCACAGACGGCGTTACAGCAAACAGAAAATAAAAATAAATGCAGCTCATGTTGATGTTTTAAATCTGGATTAGTCCTGGTGAGATCAGCCCGCCCTGCAGGATACCCACACTCGCTTTGTTCCCGCCACCTGTCAAGTTTATTCCACGGAAACTTCAGAAATGTGACGGTTGAGTCGAGGGGAGGCGGTTAACCATCAGCTGCAGTGAAGGAGATAAAGTCTTGGAAATCACACTGCCAGTAAGGCTGGACCCCAGTTTATGCATATCGCAGAAAAACGCATTCATTAGGTTTTCACTACATGTAATGTGTGTGTGTGTGTGTGTGTGTGTGTGTGTGTGCGCGTGTGTGTGTGTGTGTGTGTGCGCGTGTGTGTGTGTGTGTGTGTGTGTGTGTGTGTGTGTGTGTGCGCGTGTGTGTGTCTGTGTGTGTGTGTCTGTGTGTGTGTCTGTGTGTGTGTCTGTGTGTGTGTGTGTGTGTGTGCGTCTGTGTGTGTGTGTCTGTGTGTGTGTGTGTGTGTGTCTGTGTGTGTGTGTGTGTGTGTGTGTATACATATATATGCATATATATATATATATATATATATATATATATATATATATATATATATATAGTCATTACCACAAGCAGCACCTTTCTGTGCTTCATTTGGAGATGCCCAACATGAAAGCATGACTAGAGGTTGGATCCGAATATTATGTTATCACTTCTTTGTGTATTAATTCAATTCAATTAATTTTATTTTATTTTATTTTATTTCATTAATTTTTTCTGGTTTTTGCAAACACTCAAACTTCACAGAACCATTTTCTCGCGCATTCAGATATGCGGATATTAATGGATGGACATTCAATTTGCTATTTTTTGTGTGTTTTCTAGCAGCCAATCCGCAAAATATCCAACATGTCAGAATTATTGTTCTTAAAGCAGTAAAGTCATGGAAACCAACAAAATACTTGCATATCTAGATAATATTTGTTAAGTAAAAAGTGTTTTTCAGTTTTGTTGTCGGGGGATTTATTATTATTCTTTTTACGTGCTTTAATGAAAAACGGAACTACATTATGTCATTCCGATACTTCTGCGGTACTTACTACAGTAAGATCCAGAAATATTATTATTATTACCACTAGAACGGACCAGAACATTTGAATATTTTGATATATTTGTCAGACAGGTAACATCTGGTTTGCAGAAACACGTACTTCAACATGTTTTAAACATGTTATAAACGAAATAAAGTCCAGAATCCTGCAGCTGTACAGTCATGTCCAGATATCGTAGACTCGCAGCGGTCAGCGTTGGTATCTGGGATTCTTCTTTATTTACTTCCAAACAGCTGGACTGCAGATGCCTTTATTAATGCCTTATAATAGTGCCGCTTGTGTTGAAAGAGTATCCGCGTATCCAGGTATTTGTCTTCGTCTTTGACTGAAGCTCTGGAGAACATGAAATGGTGCTGGAGCCGGTCCAATCTGCCACCGAAACTTTTGGTTCACATTTTTCACGTTTCCAGCTTATTGCGAACTTCTCAATAAGCATCTTAGTTAGATGGCTGTGTTTCTGCGTGGAAATAAATAAAACAATTTCTCTTACTAATTATTATCATTAACAGGGATATAGTTTAAAACAGAATCTGGACGATTCAAATAAATATTGTCATGGAAACATCGGCAGAGAAAACAACTTGACTTGAAAACTCCGTGCTTTAACACGTTTCAGCAGACATTAAACCGTGTCTTCACTGCAGCTGCAGAACTGGCTCCGGGTCCGGGTCCGGGTCCGGGTCCGGGGTTTGTCTCGTGGTTTCTATCCGACAGCATCAGCGGCCTCACATCTCCGACCACCCGGCTGGAGCTCAGAGAGCCGCGTGCGAGGACGTAAAGATGCAGCGGATCAACGCTGTTCAGACGCCGCTGTTGGAGAAAAAACAGCCAAATCTTCACGCCTGTTCACTTAGAGCGATTTAATTAAAGCTGCTCCTCTTGTATGTGGTCCTGTAATGATATTAGTTGTAAGCTATTAAATCTAAATTAAAATGACTGTCGGGTGACGTTGAACGCCCGCACTCCAACCACTTCATTCAAAACTAACAGACTACTTAAAGAATACTGGAACCGCGCGCCGAGCACGCTCTGCTTTGAAATGATCTCATTAAGTGGAGAGATGCAAGAAATAAACAGCTCTTCACTCCAACACCAGCAACAACCAAGTCCGGTCCTCCGCGTTTCTGCGTAGCAGGGATGGAGCGGCTGAACGCCGGGAACGGGCGCACTGGTGCGGCTCAGGGATGCAGACGCAGTGACAACAATTACAACGACAGGGAACGTCTGCCACAAAAGCTGTGACGTTGGTTTGGCAGGAGCCTTTTTTGGTTAAATAGTGGTTTTTGGGCGCTCCCGAATGAGCCTACACTGATTGATTTGGTAGGTTCTGTACCGGCGGAAATGGCTGTGAACGGAGGGTACCGGGCGGTACCGGACCGCCACTGCTCTGCTACTTGCACTCCCTCATCCAACCAGTTGGTGAACACGGACAAAGTCTGCACACCGTTTCTACCAGTCACAGCAGCTTCTTCACAGATGCTTCCCTGAGGCCAGGAGAGGTCCCCCTCTGAAGCAGGACCTAAAAAGATCCATAAACGTAGCTGGAAAAAAAAAGAAAACACATCTTGACAAATTCAAAAACCAAGAGACCCTAGAGGTCAGATCCAGATCCTAGTGGTCAGATCAAGACTCTAGTGGTCTGATTCAGATCCTAGTGGTCTGATTCAGACCCTAGTGGTCAGATCCAGACCCTAGTGGTCTGATTCAGATCCTAGTGGTCTGATTCAGATCCTAGTGGTCAGATCCAGACTCTAGTGGTCTGATTCAGATCCTAGTGGTCTGATTCAGACCCTAGTGGTCAGATCCAGACCCTAGTGGTCTGATTCAGATCCTAGTAGTCAGATCCAGACCCTAGTGGTCAGATCCAGACCCTAGTGGTCTGATTCAGATCCTAGTGGTCTGATTCAGACCCTAGGGGTCATATCCAGACTCTAGTGGTCAGATCCAGATCCTAGTGGTCTGATTCAGATCCTAGTAGTCAAATCCAGATCCTAGTAGTCAGATCCAGATCCTAGGGGTCAGATCCAGATCCTAGGGGTCTGATTCAGACCCTAGTGGTCAGATCCAGACTCTAGTGGTCAGCAGAGCAACTGCAACCTTTCCTTCAACCCGTAAGGTGGAATGTTGGTACTTGATCTTATCTTGTTTTGGATTTTCAATCGATGTAAAAAAAAGAGAATCTAAACCATAAAAGCAGAGCAAGTGTCCACCAACAC
>CM026210.1:1080183-1095183 GCA_014839995.1 Xenentodon cancila | reverse complement strand
TGGGGAGATGGACCACCACCACCAGGAAGAGCGGACAACGATTAATGGCCGGAACTGCACCTCTGGTGACTCTTTCTCAGGCCTGTTCCCCCGTAAGCCCACACCCATCACCAGTCCTGCTTTGTCCAATTCCTCTAACAAGAGGATCAAAATTGAGAAGGACTTGGACATTCCCCCTGCACCCCACATTCCCTCTGAGAACGTGTACTCCCAGTGGCTGGTGGGCTATGCCGCCTCACGCCACTTCATCAAAGACCCTTTCCTAGGCTTCACTGACTCCAGACAATCGCCCTTCGCCACCTCCTCTGAGCACTCATCAGAGAACGGCAGCCTGCGATTCTCCACACCGCCGGGGGACCTGTTGGATGGCGGCCTGTCTGGCCGCAGTGGCACCGCCAGCGGGGGCAGCACGCCCCACCTGGGGGGAGGCCCTGGTCCAGGTCGACCAAGCTCCAAGGACAGCAGGAGGTGTGACACCTGCGAATACTGTGGCAAGGTTTTCAAAAACTGTAGCAACCTAACGGTACACCGGCGAAGCCACACTGGCGAGCGACCATACAAGTGTGAGCTGTGCAACTACGCATGCGCCCAGAGCTCCAAGCTCACCCGCCACATGAAGACACATGGCCAGCTCGGTAAGGAGGTGTACCGCTGTGACATTTGCCAAATGCCCTTCAGTGTGTACAGCACTCTGGAGAAACACATGAAAAAGTGGCATGGGGAACACTTGATGACCAGCGAGGTCAAAATCGAACAAGCAGAGAGAGTGTAAAGCGACTTCTGGTTGCTCTGCATCACACTTGGACTTGAAACAAACACAGGGGGGTAGCTGGATACTTTTATATTCATTTTGGGTTAATTTTGTGTTTTTGATTAAAAAAAAAACTGCCAACTGAGAACAAAAAAGTGAAAACAGAGCTGTCTAAACTGCCTCATTTGGCTTTCATTTCTAAACAATCAGTCAGTTAAGTTATAAAATATGTGGAGCCTTTAACTGTGCAATAATTTCTGTATTTATTGGATTTTGTATTTCGGCATGTGCAGGTACATTTTTATTAGGCTTTTTTGTTTTTGGTTTACTTTAATTTTGTACTTTTAAAACCCACATCCTGAGAGTTCTTTAGAGAACATAAATCCACTCTATGTTACAACTCCACTTCTGACCACATGGGGGCAGCATATTACAAAAGAGTCCTTGACACAACACTCTAGTGTACGTCTACTGGGACTAAACGGTGTTACAAGACTAGTTCCCAACAAAGCAGAGCTAAATGCCCCCATGAGGTCAGAAGTGGTATTGCTACATAGAGTGGCTTTAAGGCTTTCTTTTTCTTTTTTCTGTCTTTTTTTTTTTTGCCACTGCTTGTAGGAAATTATATATACACCTAATTAAGTAATGTCTTGAAAAGATGCTGAATTCAATCTTCAATTTGAAAGCAGAGTTAATTCAGAATGCTAGAATTAGTTTATTTTGTGTGATGACGATACGCGAATAACAATCTTTTAGCGTTGTAGCATGAACTGACTCTAAAACATGTCGATGTAATTGGATATGTAGCACTGAGTGTCATTAGTGATGGTAAAAAACAAAGGAGGATCCGAGGATCTGGGGATCCGAGGATCCGGGATCCGAGGATCCGAGGTTCCTAGTCCCCACCTTCTTGTGAAACCATGCCCGACTAGCGAGGAGAAACCATCTGGTATGTCGCCAAGCTCCAGCAATACTATGTTCATACATGTACATGTATAATTTACCAAATTTTTTATTTTATTTTATTTTTTTAGTTTGCATAAAGAGAGATGGAAAGCACAGTCACATCTCAGGGTAAATTTTACAACTTTCCTTTATTTACCCGCTAATTCTGATGTTAGCCTTTAGCAAACAAAGTTCGAAGGCATTTCAATCCAATCATACATTGTCGTCCTGAGGTTCTGCTTTATCTACGATGATTATTTATGTAATTATTTATAAAGTGCATACATAGAAGATAGATTATGCATTTTCTGCTTGTTTTTTTTTGGACAATTAATTAAAGTTATATTGGTAGTTTATTCATTTAGTCAAATTAATGACTCCTCCTGGTACAAAACTGGACAAAGTTTTGTTGTTAGTTGTGCAGCACTGAAACAGATCCATGTTGTCAGAGTAACAAAAATACATTTTTTCATGAGATAATTGACAAGTATTTGCTCAATTTCTGTATCGTTAGATCTTTGGTTTTTCTCTATCCAAACTATATTGGAAAAACACTTTTTTCTGTTTTAAAACCAAACTGAAAAACATGTAATAATGAAATATAATGGTATCATACTGCTTGTTTATTTGTTTTAAAGTGATGCAAAGGAACTTGCAATTCTTAGCTATTTTTTCCATCTGATATGAAGATTGTCAGTTTTTAAAGAAAAAGCTTTTCTATCTTCTTTAAAAACAAACTAAAAACAGACACACTTTCTGTTTTATTTTTCTTCTATTTTATTTTTGATTTGTAGCAGAAAATAGTTTGGTTCTGAAACAGAAAAAACAAAAAAACATTGATCATTTGGTTCTGGTTACATAGGTTCTGATCAATTCAGTTTCACCTCTCAAAAGTCATAGGCCAGTCATAGGTTTTTTTTTTCTTCACTTTTATTTTAAAGTCATATTTAATTAATGCGCTGACAAAGTTAAAAAGACTCAGCAACCAACAGGCACTTTATGGTTTCTCCGTCCATGGCACATACAGCGGGACAGGAAAAAGGGGTGGAGCTTGGGATCAGGGGACACTGAAGTGCCAGGATTGTTAGGCTCAGCTTTCCAAATGCTGGCACTATAAAATCGACAAAAATTTTTACCAGAATAATTTATTTGGGACAGTTTTTGTACTACCATTCAATTTGACATGAGTGTGCCTTGAACAGCGATCTTCCTTTGTCTCAGACAAATGCAACACTTTTTACGAAGCATCAATTTGAACTGAAAAAAATGTGTTCACTTTAAAGTGTAATTTCAAAAACTCAACAGAATAAATTAACATGAATTTAAAAGAAAACTGCTGAGTTTAGGTTTAGGATTAGCCAGCACAATACTAGCAGGTCTGTGTGTGTATATGTGTGCATATGTACATATAAAGGCACAAACGTATATATAGATTTATATGAAATTGCTCACTCATGAGGTCTGTCCAAATTTATGGAAAATTGCAGAAAAAAAGCCACAAACACAAAATGTCAAAGAAGAGACTGGACCAAAATCAGGAAAGTAGAAAGTTCACCAGAATTTAGTGCACTCTGTCTTAAATCGTTTACAGTATTGATACGAGTACAAGAGCAAAAATAATGTTTGTGCATTTAAAATGTGTGTGTTTAAATTTTTCTTTTGTCAGGTTTGCTTCTAAACTTTCTCTGAATGCCAAAGTGGCAATGTGTATAATGATTATTTTTATTTTATTTAAATTTTTTTTTGTGCCAGGTTTTTAGTATATATATAAATATATATGAATATATTACATTTTTCTTCTTTACTGTAAAGTATCGCAGTATTTGTAATATTGGATAATGCCTGGGCATTTGACAAAAATATAAAAAAAATGCATTTTATTTTATTTTATTTTTATTTAACAGTCCATTTTAAATTGTGGGTCTCTGGAGCTGTTTTTTGTCTATGTAACTGTAAAGGTCTTAAGTTTTAGTAAGTTTACTTCTGCCTTGGGTGTAATGAAATAAAAATAAATGAGTTGGAAAAAAAAAAAAGCTGTAACAAAAGCTGGACCGGCTAGTTTTTAGGGTTCTAGGGGGGAGCTCCATGAGCAAAACCTGGTGGACGTTGGTTCCGCGTTTCAGGAAAAACACTGAGAATCCTGACTTGTATCTGTTTTTCTTCTTCTTGAGTGGATTATTCTTCATGGATGGTTTAAAATATGCGTGTAGACACTTGCTGTCTTTCCTAAAGAGCTTGTTTTTTGTTTTTTGATTTTTTTAAACTTGTACATCTTGTGAATCAGGAACTGCGAGTACTAATTAGCTCTTGAACCTGATCACTTTGTACTGTTCTAATGAATCATGTTGTACAGAATGGGAATAAATTAAGGTTGTTAAACAGCCTTTTAGTGACAAAAAAAACCCAACAAATGTCTTGTTTGCCTCTCCATTGGTTGTACATAGTTTTCTATGACTGTTTTCATCTTGTTTTTTGAGATTTCAAACTGCCCTTGGCAGTTGGAAACTCCCTGTGTTTGAAGAGATGGGGGATGGGCGGCAAAGATGGCGAGGGATGGGTAGGTTGAGCCGTTTCGGGTTTTAATCTGTAGCAGCTGGGCACAAATACTCCTCCATCTTCTGAGTTTTTGTTCACGTAAAACACTAAACCGAGAATATTTCTCCTGCACTCTTTCTGAAATCTAGCTATGAACATACAAAAACTGGACCACAGAAACCATGATTAGACGAACACCTGCCAGAGGAGGATGGTACTCCGATAAAACGCTTCTGTGAACACCTGTCTTCACCCTACAAACTGAAAGCCACTTCCTGTTGTTTTGCCGTTTGCAGCATTTATCGGATCTTCCGTCAGGTCCGTGCTGGCAGCTGTTTTCATGTTTTTACTGACACACAAGGCACGTTAAAAAAGTACATTTTGTTATATAACTGGATGCCGAGGGTGAGGGGCAGGGGGTTGGGTTTGTGGTGCGTTGGGGTTGTGATGCTATTTGTGATATGGCTTCATATAAATACATTGATTAGGCTGCAGCTTGTGTTTTCTTTGATGTCACATCGGCCGGTGGGTTTCATTGGCTGGTTACAGTAAACATGACATTTAGACTCCAAATGTTGTCTGATTCTTTTAAAATATCAACACCATTACACACAGTATCATCGTGAGGACATTGCAATGACTATTCTTCCTTTTTGTAAAGCTTAACTTGAACTTGAACCTAATTACAGTTCCAATCTCACTGCTAAACATATCCAGGTCTTCAGGAATGAAATTCTGCCTCATTATTAGCGGACATTGGTCCCAACCACAGATTGTATTAAAACCAGACAAACCTTCCGAGACATCACCCACAGCATTACTGAAGTGCTTTCGAAGGAACTTTTACTGCCCACCACCCGTTACATCCAAAAATGAGGGAAACAAGCAAGTTTGGAAGCTGGCTTTTTTAGTTTTACCTGCGGTTCCTCTACTAACCACGAGAATCAGGATCCAGACCTGCGGTTCCTCTACTAACCACGAGAATCTGGATCCAGACCTGCGGTTCCTCTACTAACCACGAGAATCTGGATCCAGACCTGCGGTTCCTCTACTAACCACGAGAATCAGGATCCAGACCTGGGGTTCCTCTACTAACCCCGGGAATCAGGATCCAGACCTGCGGTTCCTCTACTAACCACGAGAATCTGGATCCAGACCAGTGGTTCCTCTACCAAGACTGGCGGTTCCTCTACTAACCACCGGGCTCTGGATCCAGACCTGCGGTTTCTCTGTCAACCACGAGAATCTGGATCCAGACCTGAAGGTCCTCTACTAACCACCGGGCTCTGGATCCAGACTTGCGGTTTCTCTACTGACCACAAGAATCTGGATTCAGATGTGCAGTTCCTCTACTAACCATGAGAGTCTGGACCTGGACCTGCAGTTCCGCTACCAAGACTGGCAGTTCCTCTACTGACCACTGGGGTATGGACCTGCAGTTCCACTATCAAGACTGGCGTTTCCTCTACTGACTATCGGGGTCTGGATCCAGACCTGCAGTTCCTCTACTAACCTCTGGGGTCTAGATCCAGACCTGCAGTTCCTCTATTGACCACCGGGATCTGGATCCAACAGTAAAGTCATCTCCATTGACCTCCATGTTAAAATGTTCAAGTTTACAGCAGAAATAAACACATTTACAGTTTAGTACAAAAACTGGTTTGGGCTCCATAGTTTACATCCATGAATCCTGTACGTAGGGAAAATATTTGATATCAAATCAAGTAAAATAATATATAGCAATAAATGTATCTAAATTTAGTGGTGTGAACTTTTGTTTGGTGGTGCCTAGTCACTGGTATCTGTCATCACCTCCTCATCAATCAACACTCGCTACGCTGCTTAACTAGGCTGTCAGCAGCTTGCACTAACCTGGTGTTGGCTTAATGCAGCGGCCATTTCTGATTTCTGACTGAAACGACATCTGAAATGAGATATTCCACTGCAAGCCTTGACCAGCAGCTCCTCCATCAGGGATCCACGTGTCTGTTAGACCCAATCCCAAGTCGACTACTCAAAAATGTTTTCTCTTTATTGGTGCGACAATACTGGACCAGATCAACTTGTCCCTGGTCTTGGGATATGTGCCACAGGTTTTTAAAGCTACAGTAATCAAACCATTACTTAAAAAACCCTCTCTTGACCCAGACATTTTAGCTAATTTTAGACCGATTTCCAACCTTCCATTTATCTCTAAAATTCTGGAAAAGGTCGTTGCAGCAGCTGTGTGAACATTTGTACAAAAATTATCTGTTTGAAGTTCTTCAGTCAGAGTTCAGATGCATCATAGACCAGAAAAATAGTTATGATAGATTCCAGTTTGTTCATGTTCATGAGGTTTCTTCAGTACAGATGAGGGTCTGCTATGGTGTCCCGCAGGGTTCAGTTTTAGGGCCAATCCTGTTCAGTTTATACATGCAGCCCTTGGGAAGTTTTATCCGGAACCACAGCATTAATTTTCATTGTTATGCTGATGATACGCAGTTGTATTTGTCTATGAAGATGAAACAGAACCATCAGACAAACTTCAGATGTGTCTTTAGGACATCAAGGACTGGATGTCCGCCATTTTGATCCTAAATTCTGATAAAACAGAGGTTGTTGTTTGTGGTCCCAAACACCTTAGGAAGGGATTAGATGGTATTGTGATGACCTCTGACCCAAAACTAATTCACATGTTTGTGTCTTCTAGACTAGATTACTGTAATGTGTTGTTGGGTGGATGTCCAAGTAATTCTCTGAAGATCCTCCAGATGATCCAAAATGCAGCAGCGTGAATGCTGACAGGAATCAACAAGAGAGACCACGTCTCTCCAGTTTTAGCTTCCCTCCATCGGCTCCCCGTAAAACTCAGAATCCAATTCAACATTTTATTACTTGTGTGTAAAATCCTGAATGGCCTAGCGCCGCGATATTTGCAAGTCATGTTCTGGTATCTGGAAAACACCTAGAGACAATGACTAAGCAGACTAAGCAGTATTAGGAAAAAAATAAATTTCCATAAAACCTATGAGGGACATCAGGAAGGGTTTGTGCAGTAAGTCTACGTGGCTGGCTCATGGTAAGTACGGTCCATCCTGAGTAAATCTATCCAAACATCCTCATTTCCAATGTCACTAATAAACAAAATCCAGAAACAAGGACTAGCAGAGGTCTGCTGGGACCTGCCTAGACCAAAACCTGGAGGCGGCGGGGCGAACGATAGCAGATAGCAGCGCTACTCTGCTAGTACTTGTTTAAGCTCTAGTCGCACGCGTTTTGGATAATGTTAGCCAGTGGTTGACTTAGTCAACTTGGAAGAGTCCTGGAATGATTTGAGGTAAACTGGAGAACCCAATAGCTGCAAGAGGAAGAAACTGATTATGTAGAGGCAGTCCAGCTGGTGTCCTGTTGATCTGTTAGCACAGCTCTGAAGTCAAGACCGTAGCTAAAGTGATACTGGCTAGCCAATAGCTATAGCCAGCTGCCAATCAAAAGACCATGCCCCTAACTATGCAAACATGTGTGACGTTTATTCAATTTTATTTATACAGCATCTATAACAACACAAGTTGTCTCTATGTGGTTCCCAGAGACCAGAACACGACCTCCGAGCAATTATTACATAAACAACAGCAGGTAAAAAATCCTCTTTAAGAGGGAAGAAACCTCGAAGAAGAAATCCAGAGAGAAACATGGATCCAGACCCTAGTGGTTGGTAGAGAAACCGCAGGTTCCAGACCCCAGGAGTTGGTAGAGGAACCGCGGATCCGGATCCAGACTCCAGGGGTTGGTAGAGGAACCGCAGGTCAGGATCCAGACCCCAAGAGTCGGTAGCGGAACCGCAGATCCGGATCCAGACCCCAGGCGTCGGTAGAGGAACCGCGGGTCCGGATCCAGACTCCAGGGGTTGGTAGAGGAACCGCAGGTCAGGATCCAGACCCCAGGCGTCGGTAGAGGAACCGCGGGTCCGGATCCAGATCCAGATTCAGATCCAGATCCAGATCCAGATCCAGATTCAGACCCCAGGAGTCGGTAGAGGAACCGCGGATCCGCATCCAGGCCCCAGGTGTTGGTAGAGGAACCGCAGGTCCGGATCCAGACTCCAGGTGTCGGTAGAGGAACTGCAGGTCCGGATCTAGACTCCAGGGGTCGGTAGAGGAACCGCGGGTCCGGATCCAGACTCCAGGGGTCGGTAGAGGAACCGCGGGTCCGGATCCAGACTCCAGGGGTCGGTAGAGGAACCGCGGGTCCGGATCCAGACTCCAGATTTCTCTTTGAGAAATTGAAATATTTCCAACCCTCTGGTTTAATGAACTGATTTAAAGGCACCACGACGTCATCATCCACGACAGGCATCTTCTCCTCCTAAACGACGTTCTTCGTAACACAGTATACCATGAGCGCTCGTTAAAACATTAACATCCTGTTTTCAGGAAGGTTTTTCTGAAAATGAAAAAGATTGAGATGTTAGATGCTGTGATGAATATATGTGATGTGTTAAAAATGATAAGAGTTCTATTTTATTTTTTTCTATCCTACAAAAAGTCAGCATTTAGGGTAATAATAAGAAAATGTACATAATCCAAGCAGCCTGAAAGATAACGATGACTCTCAGACATGAAAGGATGCTGTGAACTCCTCCATCACCTGCTTCTTTTTCATATTTCTACCTTATTTCCATTTAATTTGATTGCTCCATTTCCATAGCAGAGAGAGAAAGTGGAGGGAAAACAAGAAACACAGACCCACAATTAGTTGGAGGGAGGCGAGAGTGCCGAGTCGGTCGGACGGACCCGGGCGACTTGTGATTTGGCTCGAGTTTCAAGGCAAATGGGTAATTAAGGCTTTTCCCTGGCCGGCCCGCACTTTGAAGTCCCCTACAGGGGGGATTATCCCGGCCAAGAGAAAGAGAGTGGAGGCGAAGTAATGAGACCCGGGAAGAAGGGAGGGGAGGGAAGCCTCGATGAAGACGGAGATTAAACATCTCATCTTTATTTTCAAATGGCAGATTGGTGTTGAAGCTCAAGCAAACCAAAGTTTACTTTACTGAGTCTCGAACCGATGACGACGACACAAACTTATACCGTCTTCTCAGAACTTAGTAGTGTAGGGGCTGGCTGTTGTTGGTCCGAAGCATTCACATATGTACTAACAATGCCAAAAAGACATCAGCAGCAGTCTTAGAGGGGCAACTGACATATCAATTAGCCCCACTCCCCTTACTTACTGTTTTACGTTGGTGATCTGGTTGCTAATAAGGTTTGACTGGAGGTGACTGTCTCCATGACAACAGATGTCAACATCCAGGATCAACACTGTTCATGCGCCGCAGGAGATGATGAAATGAATGTACTTTAAATTGGTTTAATTTAGAAAGACATCATTCAGATCTATGATTAGATACCTAACACTAGATTTAAAGTTATAACTTTACGTCTGGTGCGCAGTAGATCCATAATCTGAGATAAACTATGATAAATGTCATACTTTTTTGTCACATTGACACAAACTGTAAGAAAAATGATTGTGAAAGTTTTTCTTCTTTGTTAAATTTCCTGCCATCATTTCTTCTTTGTTGGTTTCAAGCCGTGTCTGTAGATCCGAATGACACGTCCAGCAACTTGGGTCCCGCCCACAAGCTAGCTTATGCTAACCCAGTATGCTAAGTAGCATCACTCAACCTTTATTTTGACTGGATGTGCCAGAGCCAAGGTAAGGACTACCCCGGAGCCCCGGGTGCTAGCCCGGAACAGCCGGAGCCCCGGGTGCTAGCCCGGAACAGCCGGAGCCCTGGGTGCTAGCCCGGCCCAGCCGGAGCCCCGGGTGCTAGCCCGGAACAGCCGGATCCCCGGGTGCTAGCCCGGAACAGCCGGAGCCCCGGGTGCTAGCCCGGCCCAGCCGGAGCCCCAGGTGCTAGCCCGGCCCAGCCGGAGCCCCGGGTGCTAACCCGGACCAGCTGGACCCCTGGGCCCTAACCCGGACCAGCCGGAGCCTCGAGTGCTAACCCGGACCAGCTGGACCCCCGGCTCCTAACCCAGACCAGCTGGACCCCCGGCTCCTAACCCGGACCAGCCGGACCCCCGGGTCCTAACCCAGACCAGCTGGACCCCCGGCTCCTAACCCGGACCAGCCGGACCCCCGGCTTCTAACCCGGACCAGCCGGACCCCCGGGTCCTAACCCGGACCAGCTGGACCCCCGGCTTCTAACCCGGACCAGCCGGACCCCCGGGTCCTAACCTGAGCGATCCTTTAATACAAATAACAGCACATAAACGGGTGAAGATGCCGTCTTAATCACAGCTCAACTTCACCAAAAACGTGGACGGTTGCTAGCTTCCATTTTGTTGAACCAAACAATGCATGAATAAATATGGAGGATTATCATTTGTTGCCACATCCAAGACTATTATTGTGTTCTTCATTTTTATTCAACAGCAAGACCAAACAGAGTTCCAATAAATCCCAGTTTGAATGGACAGAACCAGTCTGTCTCCATTATCAGCCAGCAACCTGCTCTTATAACGAAGCAAACATCCTTGTGAGCGCTGCGAGCTTCCTGTGGGTGATTAAGTCAGACAGACACCTCTGCTTATTCATGGGGATGGAATTATTTCAAGACCCTGACTGGTTGTCAGCGCTTGCTGCACCTCCCCTCAGAAAAAAGAAAAAAGAAAAAAGGAACTTGAAATGAGTTAAGCCGCCGGTCGTCAGCGCCAAAGCCACACTGTTGACAGGTACAGTAGGGTCTTAAGCCTGCTAGATCACCGCCGCTGTTCTCCATGACAAAATCCCGCCGCGGGGCTCCTCGCCGACTGGATGGCGAAGGAACGAAGAAGGGAGATGGAGGGGTTTGGAAGAGGAAGAGAGAAGTGGTCACATGAGGAGGTAAATCTGGGAGGGAAGTGGGAGGGCAGGATGGCCGTTCAGTCGGGGAGGAGTCCCTCGGCGTGGCTGCTAATTACCGCCATTATCACTCGGCAGCCTCGTCCCTGTCCAATTGATTGGCATGCCTGTTTCATGGCTCTTTACCAGCTCCTCACTCGCTGCCTCATTTCACCATTTTAGTGGAAACTTATTGTCATTAGACTCCGACTGCACCCCAATCCAGGGTGTCAGGTGTGAAACGTCGTACCCCCTCTTTAGTGGGCATCAAGAAGTACCCCCTTCCCTAGGATGTAAGAGGGTAAGCTGCAGTCAGGCGCTGCTCATCAGCCCTCCACGAACCGATGGTCAGTAGAACCGATCTGGAGCTTTCAGATGTGTTGAAACAAAACAGAAAAATATCAGCATTGACTTCAGGTTTTAGGTCATGTTCACACTGCCACCCAAACCTGAGCCGCCCCCACTCAAGATTAAAAGATGGTGCAAATTCCCACAAGACTGCAGGACCGAAACTAGTAGCTCAGTCTTTGACCATGTTTTGTTCCTCCATAAAGCCTCACATCGCTCTTTGTGGTGCTGAATCAGAGGCCGCAGACTGATTTTAATGTAGTCTAAAAAAATCAAAGCCTTGTCACCTTTGATAGAAAACGCTAAACGTGATGAGGATTTCTGCTCCACGACGAGGACCGAGGCCTCTGGTGTGTCTCATTCCTCGTTTTGAAAGCCAGAAAAGTGACACGCTGGGCGAGTTCTTTAAAAGAGGAAGAGAAGGCAGGAGATGGAAGTGCTTCCTGAAGGCGCTGCAGAAGAGGTGCGCGGCGTCTTTTTCATATTCAGATCCGCCTGCCTACACACAGCATTATGACACATTTGGATGATCGCATTGTAGGATTAACGGGCCTGCCTTGTCATTTTCAACAACAATGCCGCGATTTAGGGATGCTATTTCTCACACGGCGCTCCGCATTAACGCCGGCCCAAAGATTTACATAAATCTTTGTCTTAAGATGAAAGCAGAGAGGGCCTTGAGACAATGAAGTTAAGCTTTGGAAATGAGAGAGGAGAGGAAGGAGAGCCGTCAGCGGGCGTTGGTGGCGGGAGGATGAGGAGATGGGGGATGTGGCGAGAAAACTTTTAGGATAAATCAACCGGTCGTCGTGCTCTCCACGTACGCTGTTAGAACCAATGCTGCTCCTTCCCAAAGACGACGACGAGGTTCTGCTCAAAAATGACACAGCTAGTTAAAGTGAGTATATCTCATGTCATTTCAAGGTGTAACAAAGTTATAAATTGTAAAAACGCAGAATGCTAAAAACAAAGTATTTTATAATTAATCATATATAATTTTTCTTTGAATCTTTAATCTTTAATCTGAGTGAAGTACGAGAACAGAAAACTGCTGAGTCGTTTCACAACTCGCTACAGATTCAAACAATCAAATGACAGTCAGAGCTTTTACTTCACATGACATCAGTTTCCTTTATTACACATGAAGGTATCAAGGTTGTAAGACATCTGGAGCAGGGTGGACAACTCCGGCCTCCGGCGCCGCCGTCCTGCACGACTGAAAGAGAAGTGATGGGGAGTCTAGAAAAGAGGAGAACGTGGAGTCTTTTCTTTGAGTGCTAGGATCACGTCGGAGTGGTCATCCTTTCATCGTTACAATCTGTGGAGTGTCAGCTTTGAACAGGCCAGCATTTGGAGCACGTGGCAGCTGGCTGCTTCTTCTCGTCTTCTTCTCCTGCGTTCCCATAGCTGCGTCACCTCCAGCACAATCGCAGTGAAAGGTTGTTTGAAGCAACTTTGCAGCCGTCTAAACAACGTTTGTGTTAGACTGGCGGAAATGCTCTTTATTGGATTAAAACGGAGCGTTTTTCACATCCGTTTGCTGATGTTCGCTGTCATCTGTCCTCACAACCGAGCCACTCGTTAGGAAGAGCTTCAGCACTGCGAAGGAGGAGTCACATCTGCATTTCCGTGGCTGTGAGCCGTTGGGAAGGTCAGACAGATACAAGTTAAGGTGTGATGCACTGTTGAATGAAAGGCCTCTTCTTCGCCATCAAAACTCCGGCTTTTCTCACCCCTCCTCCGTCTCCGTCTCTCCATCCTCTAATCTTCTGGCCTCCAGCAGTCATTGGGAAAAGTGCCCCAGATTGTTGCGCCTCCCCCTTCGCCTTGATTGGATTCATCCCGGCTGATTGAGAATCTGCTTGCATTAAAGCTAGCGAGAAACGAGATAGGATCAGATAGATCTGACCACTGAAGGCAATTTTTTTGGCTTTGAAATACAGAGGAGGATACGAAAAAAACAGAGATTATAGGCCAAGAGACAGGGAGAGAGAGGTGACGCGCAGTTGACTCTATCAGGACCATTATCGCTGTGCTCCAGCCTTGTTTCACTCTGGCCGTGATTACAGAGAGGAAACCTTGAAGTAAAGAGACGGCCAGGAGGTTCGAAGTGAGCTCGGGGAGCTTTCATGTCGCAGAACAAACACGCAGCATTCAGCCCAAATCAGGGGATGGAGGCATCAACACGGAACGTCGCTTCACTGCTCAGCTTCCATCTGCAGCACATCCCAAGTAAACATTGGACTTTGTAGTGTTGCTATTCCTTTACATCGCACTTGAAACGCTTCCAGCTCCCGGACGAGGTGACGATGTGATTGCAGCTCCATTAGTCGCAGTTATTAGTGCTCGTAACCACTGACTAGTACTATAGTACTACTACTAGTACTAGTAGTAACTACTACTAGTACTGCTACTACTATACTGCTACTACTACTACTACTACTAGTACTACTGCTACTACTAACTGCTACTACTACTAGTACTGCTACTACTAATACGACTACTACTACTGAGTCTACTGGCTACTAACTGCTTACTACTACTAGTACTAGCTACTACTCTACTGCTAACTAAACTACTACTATACTACTACTACTACTACTGTTACTACTGCTACTACTGCTACTACTAGCACACATACAAACACTACGACTATACGACTATACTACTACTTACACTACACTAACTACTAACTGGCTACTACTACTACACTGCTACTACTGCTACTACTGCTACTACTACTACTACTACTGCTATACTACTACTACTACTCTACTACTACTGCTACTGCTACTACTAACTGCTACTAACTGCCTACTACTGCTATAATAACTCTACTGCTACTACTACTACTACTACTACTACTACTACCTACTACTACTACTACTACTACTACTACTACTACTACTACTACTACTACTACTACTACACTACTACTACTACTACTACTACTACTACTACTACTACTACTACTACTACTACTACTACTACTACTACTACTACTACTACTACTACTACTACTACTACTACTACTACTACTACTACTACTACTACTACTACTACTACTACTACTACTACTACTACTACTACTACTACTACTACTACTACTACTACTACTACTACTACTACTACTACTACTACTACTACTGACTACTACTACTACTACTACTACTACTACTACTACTACTACTACTACTACTACTACTACTACTACTACTACTACTACTCTACTACTACTACTACTACTACTACTACTACTACTACTACTACTACTACTACTACTACTACTACTACTACTACTACTACTACTACTACTACTACTACTACTACTACTACTACTACTACTACTACTACTACTACTACTACTACTACTCTACTACTACTCTACTACTACTACTACTACTCTACTACTACTACTACTACTCTACTACTACTACTACTACTACTACTACTACTACTACTACTACACTACTACTACTACTACTACTACCACTACTACTACTACTACTACTACTACTACTACTACTACTACTACTACTACTACTACTACCACTACT
>CM026210.1:1068368-1080083 GCA_014839995.1 Xenentodon cancila | reverse complement strand
CTCTTCTCTCTCGGTTATCTGATGAGTCCCGCTCAGCCCGTCATGGCTGACTGATCGACGGAACCAATCACCATTGCGCGACCCCCCCCCCCCCCCCCCCCCACACTCGATGTAAATAACCGCCCTGCTGGTTCAAGGTGGAACGTCACTCCAACTCTATTAATGCATTTTATTACCACAGAGAGATTGGAGTTGGCGGCTCTGCATTTTTTCTTTGTTTTTGTTGGGGATAAGAAAATACGTCTCCTTTACTACGACTGAGAAGGATGGAGTGCAAGAGATTAGCAGAGACAGAAGAGGAGTGGGAGAAAAAATTAAAATGAAGGAATCAATCTAAATACAATAGACGAGCCTGATAAAAGGCGCTGACAGTCAATAAAGGTACTCAAAGTTTAGTTTAGTTTTTACACTAAAACACGTGTTGATTAAAGGTGTTATTTGCACTGGACCTGTCAGTAAGCTCCACCCTCCCATAGTGACTGTTGCTAACTCAAACAATCTATCAAACAAAACAAATATATATATATATTAATGGCATTTACCAATGTCAATATAGGCTTGTTCATGTATATAGTACATTTGAAACTGATTATTGGAGACGCTATAATGAGAGAATTTGACATTTTTAGACATATCTTGGGAGATAAAGATAATTTAATGAAAATCTTATTTCCTTTGATTTCACATACCTAATGAACTCAAATGGCTTCATAATCACGAAGGGCAGCTTCTCTGATGTACAAGATCAGAGTTCACAAATATCAGTTTATGTTCTATGTCGTTCAAATGTGAGAGCACATTCAGGAAACCACTACGGAAGTTTTCACCTGCTGCTGTTTATGTAATAATTGCTCGGGGGTCATGTTCTGGTCTCTGGAAAGATCCTACAGACAACTTGTGTTGTAATAGACGCTTTATAAATAAAATAGAATTCAATTGAACGGTGATGTGAACTTTCAAACGTTTTAGAGATTTTGTCCTTTTTGTTTTCTGGATAATGCTAAACATACAAATCTGTAAAGACTGCAAGTGACATAAAACTCCTTTCTCAACTTGCAAACTGCACTGATTGACCCAACGAGGGCGCTCTGATTAAATGTCAATGTTTTTGAGGATGCTGCTTGGTTTTTAAACTAAATGAGGGCTGATGGTTTATGACCCATCAGATGTTCCGCTGATTAGCCTGGCAGGAGGTGTCTCAGTTAAAAGGTCACAATCTCAGACACGAGTCCGGAAATGTAACGCCATCGGTCCGATTTGGAGATTCTTAAGAGATGTATGCTGTTGCTGATTGGCCCACAGGGTGTCTTCAAGCAAAATAAAGTTCTTTAACGTGTAAATATGTTGGTTTAAGGTTAGAATTACCAAGTAATTAAAATAAGTCAACACTTTTCCAAGCGTTGTCTTCAGATATTACATAATACTCAGCAGAAAAAGATGGGACCACATTGAAACTTTGATGTTGAGTTTCATTACCTTCCTGGCAGCATAAATCCAAGATATTTTAGATTTTTCACCAGCTTAAATTCCATCCATCCTTTAGTCTTAGTGAAGCCCAGACATCCCTCTCGTACAGCCACCTCCTCCATCTCTTCTGGGGAAATACCAAGACGTTCAGCGTGTCTTGGGTTTGCCTCAGGACCTGCTTCCAGTTGGACATGTCTCAAACACCTCCTTAGGGAGGTTTGAACCAGCATCTTATTCCAAGCCCTTCTCAGATGACATAACCATCTCTAAAGGAGACTCTAGGCGCCCTGCAAAAAAAACTAATTTAAACAACTTGTCCTTAAGCTCGTTCTTCTAGGCACCACCTTCAGTTGGTGACCACAGACGAAGGTGGAACATGGAACAGCTGTTAAACAGACACTTGTCATTCAGTTCAAGTCTTTGGAGGTGTAGATTTTCATCCCTGCTGTTCCACACGCGGCTTTGGAATCAGAGCTGAATATCATGCCTGGTGAAATTAACAGAATCCTTTATCCACCAAACCAGACTACCTCCTTTCCTTGGCTGCACCAAAACATTCTGTCCACAAAAGTTCTGAACAGAATCTGTGCTAAAAGTCAGCCATAACAGAGGCCAACTCCCAGTTGGAAAACATCCAGTTTACTTCCGGCAATATGGACCACACTGCTGTGTTTGTACAGGGCCTAATGCTGCAGAGACACGTCAAGCAGGACAGCCCTACACAAGTCTAGAAGAACTCAGAGGGGACTCTCATTTCATTTGTTGATATACATCCAATTTTTGTATTTCAGACCTACTACTTAGTTAATGGCAGTAAGAAAGTAAAACATTTCAATAATTGGGTAGAAAAGCAATATGCATCAAAGGCTGAGTCCTGGATGAGCAAAAATGGATGGAGATATGTAAGAAAAAACCATAACATAGACATGAGATTACTAGAAAAAAACAAAGAAAAATATAACAGAGCTGTAAAAAAAACACAGATCTACATTTACACATGTAGACTTACACTAAACTCGATCAGAGGTGACATGAGATTGGAAGCATCTGGGATTGGCACACAGAAACCATAGACTGTATAATTACAGCTGAAGACTATTTTTGTCTCATACTGCACGGCACCATGTTGTAAAAGTATATAAAAAAGCGCTTCACAAAGCTAGAACAGCTTATTATTCATTGTTGATAGAAGATAATAAAAATAACCCACGTTTTCTGTTCAGCGCTGTAGCCAGGCTGACAAAGAGCCACAACTCTGTTGAGCTGTGCATCCCTGCAGCTCTCAGTAGTGAAGACTTTATGAGCTTCTTTAGCAATAAAATTGTCAGATTTAGAGAGGAAACCAGCCAGGCCCTCCCGGCAGTGGCTGTGGGTGTTTCTTCAGCTTTGGCAACTCCCTTATGCTCTGACCTGACTCCAGACTGTTTGGTTTCTGTAGACCTCCCTGACCTGACTCTAGACTGTTTGGTTCCTGTAGACCTCCCTGACCTGACTCCAGACTGTTTGGTTTCTGTAGACCTCCCTGACCTGACTCTAGACTGTTTGGTTCCTGTAGACCTCCCTGACCTGACTCTAGACTGTTTGGTTCTTGTAGATTTCCCCGTGCTGACCTCATGGAGGTCATCTTCCCTTTCCCAAACACCTCAGGAAGGGATTAGATGGTGTTGTGATGGCCTCCAGTAAAACTGTGAGAAACCTTGGAGTTATTTTTGATCAGGATTTGTCATTTAAACAGCAGATCAAACAAAGTTTTTCCACCTCTGTAATATCACAAAGATTAGGAGCATTGGCAGCACGGTGGCTTAGTGGTCAGCCCTGTTGCCTCACAGCAAGAAGGTTCCCGGTCCAATTCCCGGCCCGGTGGGTCTTTCTGTGTGGAGTTTGCATGTTCTCCCCGTGCTTGCGTGGGTTCTCTCCGGGTACTCCGGCTTCCTCCCACACTCCAAAAACATGCAGTGTAGGTTAATTGATCTTTCTAAAATTCTCCCTAGGTGTGAATGTGAGTGTGATTGGTTGTTTGTATGTGGCCCTGGATAGACTGGCGACCTGTCCAGGTGGACCCCTGCCTTTCGCCTGATATGCCTCGGGATAGGCTCCGACAGACCCCCGTGACCCGGAAACGGAAAAAGCAGGAATAGATAATGGATGGATGGATAGGAGCATCCTCTCGCAGAGTGATGCTGGAAAACTAATTCACACGTTTGTGTCTTCTAGACTAGATTACTGTAACGTGTTGTTGGCTGGATGTCCAAGTAATTCTCTGAAGATCCTCCAGATGATCCAAAATGCAGCAGCAGGAGTGCTGACAGGAATCAACAAGAGAGACCACGTCTCTCCAGTTTTAGCTTCCCTCCGTCGGCTCCCCGGAAAACTCAGAATCCAGTTCAACATTTTATTATTGTGTATAAAGTCCTAAATGTCCACTGACTGAGTCTCTGGATTACATGTATCATTTATAATCAGCTTTACCTTCCTGCTAAAAAACATTTGTCAGGAGACTTTCTGCACCATAACCAGATAATCCCAGTCACAGGAAGTGGCTGAAGAGCTGCCAGAAGCAAGTGGAGATGCAACGTTTCAAGTCTGAGACATCGTCCGTTAAGTGTTTCAGAAAGTTGTAATGTTTAAAAGTATTTGTTCATGCTGAGTATATAACAGATTTAAAAGCTAACACAGTAATCCTACCCCGCCACATGTGTATAATTTATTGACTTCACTACAGAGTTGGCTGCTTCACTCGTCTGGAGTGCTCAACTTGACCCGAGTGCGGTTCACTGGGCTGAGGT
Organism: Xenentodon cancila; assembly: GCA_014839995.1. Classification (NCBI taxonomy): domain Eukaryota; kingdom Metazoa; phylum Chordata; class Actinopteri; order Beloniformes; family Belonidae; genus Xenentodon; species Xenentodon cancila. The sequence goes on along the minus strand of CM026210.1, from coordinate 1,075,830 downwards.
TGCTAGCTCTCAAGCTGACATCAAAAAGACACATCAGGCTCAGAGCTGGTTCTGGCAAGATACATTCAAGAACTGTAACAGGTCCAACCTTTTCCATGGTCTCATTACAGCGTCAGACCAGACAGGATCCACTATAGGTCCTGCCTGCATCCCAGCCAATCAGCACAGAGTCCACACCACCTACACGTAGAACCTAACCCAAGGCGGGGAGTTGCTTTGGCCCCAAAAGCCCACTTCTAGAAAGTTCTCATACCGTTCCTGGTTATGGATGGATGTACCAGTGATTGAGTCCTCATATAACCTCCCTAGACTCCAGCAAATGGATGCCTGATACTAATCAAGGTTTTGAAACGGCCTAACCAACCTGATTAAAAGGTTGTGGTGGGACCTTAAAACCACTCTATGTAACAATACCACCTCTGACCACATGAAGGCAGCATATCACTAAGAAGTTCTGGTCAAAGACACAACCACTAAACTACGTGGGGCCAATGTCCAGGACCATGCCTACTTAATGGGACAGTTTTGCCAGGGGCTCCATATGCATCCATGTGGACAGAAATCCGGACAGAGGTGCTACGTGGCGTGGCTTTAAGAGAGCTGTGAATAAGTGAATGCTCAAAAATGTCAAACTGAAGTAATGTTCTTAAGAAGAACAACGTGACTACATAAGTTACCGCTGCTAAAGGTGGATCTACAAGCTGTTGATTCATGGGGGTACTTAGGATTTATTTTTTTGGCTTAACTTTTGTGAAATAAAGAACATCTAAGATGCTGATATTAATGTGTTTTACATTGAAACTGTTCAAGGTGGCTCCTTTTCCTCTTTGTAATATGTTGATGTGTTTTTCATCTGCAGCTTTTCTGCTGCATGACGAGCATCTTCTAATTAGTTGCTAATTTCCAGCCAAATGGAGTTGCGTCCAGGAGGTTAATGCCGCCTGATTTCACAGGAAATAACTGGCCCGGCTCCAAATAAGAGCGCCAGTAGAGGCATCGCATCTTCCCTCCCCAAGGAAGTAGCAGTAACGTTAGTAATTACCTCCTGGACCACAAGGCCAGGTATCTGTCCACCTTCATATGAAGTCCACAAATTGAGGTCAGTCAGAGAGAAGAGAAACGCCACAAGGAGCACGCCACCGGTTAAGGAGAGATTTATTGTTGGGAATGCAGATGCGCCTGGCAAATGTCCTCAATTAGAATACTGCATGTCAATATCTCTCCCTCTGTTTGTAATCTTTGGTTTATTTGTGGTGAAACAACTCCAGTTATGAGAAGGATGCCTGAAGGTTGGAGGGTGATGGGATCGGTTGGCCTGATGGGGGAGACCAGCTTATGGAGCCACGTAAACCAGCACGGTGACCAAGCAAACATGTTCCTGCCTTCAACACCTGAACTCACCTCCTTGGTTTCTTTCCAGAATCTGCTCATTTACATCATCTGATTTTGATAGCTGGTTTCTATAGAGAAGTTTTATATGAAGAATAACATCATTTTATCAGAGTCACATGGAGATGACACCAAAAACTAGCTATATTAGTGTCGGCTAACACAGGTTAATGCTACAGCTAGCACTAGCTTACACATGCTAACATTAAAGCTAGCACTGGCTAACACAAGCTAACAATACAGCTAGCACTAGCTAACACATGCTAACATTAAAGCTAGCACTAGCTAACACATGCTAACACTAAAGCTAGCACTGGCTAACACAAGCTAACACTACAGATAGCACTAGCTAACATTATTGCTAGCACTAGCTCTAACTACCACTAACTGAAGTTAGTTACACCAAACCCTATATATTACTAGCGTTAATAACTAATGTTAGCCAACAGTGCTACGTCTTGTCATGTTGAAGTCGAGCACTAATGCTAGCAAAGACGATCAGATAAGTGTTTTCTGATTGGACACATTTCTGGAGGCTTGCCAATGGGTGCAGCTACAGGCTCATGAAGATGGAACTGTTGTGTCTGCTCAAGTACATCAGGAGCAACTGTGGATTTACCAGCAAACATCAGAACTGGCAGGTCCACCACTGGAGCCCTGTTATTTGAACAGATGAAAGGGTCAGGGGAAGTCATGGAGAATGGCTCGCCCTGTTTGGTGGTGGGACAGTGATAGTCTGATACTGTCATTCCTCAGGATGAAGTCCTTGGAGCCATTGTCAGACTGCTGCAGTGGTTCCTGGGTTCCTGGGTTCCTCCTGGTGCACAACAATGCCCAGCCTCACATGGCGAGTGTATGCAGGGTGATGGAACTGATACCACCTATTGGTCCCAAACACATTAGCCAGTCCATATCAGTACAGATCTCCAGCAGGACTTTTCCTGGTGTTTCCAAAGTGTTCCTTTTCTGACCAGTGTATATTTCCGAGTGGTCTCATCTTACACCAATGCTTCCACATACCTTCACAGTATTTCTCAAGAACATGGAGAGTTAGAAGAAGAGTTTAGGACAGGTGGATTAGTGAAATCACAGAGGAGCAGCAGCTCCCCAACTACTCAACATGTGTGTCCTCGCTCCGTCTTCCTGCCTTTGTTCACAGATAAGTTGACCTTTCACAGATCTGTGCTGGTGATCAGTTCTAGAGCTGATTAGAAATATGTGTGTAGCAAGATTAAAGGAAGAAAAGGTGCTTTGGTGAATGCTTTGTGGCATTTCAAAACTGAACATGATGGAAAATTCACTCAAACTGACTTCTCCCTGTCTTTCATATAATCCATCCATCTGTCCGTCCATCCATCAATCAATCCGTCCGCCCGTCCGTCCGTCCGTCCGTCCGTCCATCCATCCGTCCGTCCGTCCGTCCGTCCGTCCATCCATCCATCCATCGGTCCGTCCGTCCGTCCGTCCATCCGTCCGTCCGTCCGTCCGTCCGTCCGTCCGTCCGTCCATCCATCCATCGGTCCGTCCGCCCGTCCGTCCGTCCGTCCGTCCATCCATCCGTCCGTCCGTCCGTCCGTCCATCCATCCATCGGTCCATCCGTCCGTCTGTCCGTCCGTCCGTCCGTCCGTCCGTCCGTCCGTCCGTCCGTCCGTCCGTCCATCCATCGGTCCATTTTCATTTTAAAGTTTGAATAAACAGTTGTCCATGGTTGAGTCTCAACAGCTGTGAGCGAGTAGCCCCGCCCCAACATACAAGCTAAAATATGAGCAGGCCCAAGTAAGAAGGCTTCTGATTGGCCGACAGAAGCTCTTCTCATGCTCACTGTCCTTTTTTGAGATTCCCTGGAAAGGCCGGTTGTTCTGCGCTCTGATGCTATCAGCCTCATCTTCTGCCAGACGAATATGATTCTTATCTCAATAATGACCATCAAAGTTTTATTTTAATGCTGAGATCGGCGCTGGCAGTCATTCCCTTGGGAGGGACTCCTCCGAGACGGCAGCAGCTAGATGTTATCAGCTGTGACGGTTATCAGATACACTGCAGAAAAATGGAGGCTTCCCATGCTAGTTTTACTGGAGCAGAGGGATGCGATCTGGCTGCCCGGGACAATGTGGAGAACAGGTAAATCCAACACCGGTGAAATTGGGCTATATCTCTTTCTCTGTCTTTCAGCTCACTGTTGGGACGAGAATCAGATCAGACCTTTTCATCTGCAGCCAGCTTCAGCCAAAAATGCCCCTCTGTACTTGCCACCCCTTCATTACACAGATTTTACTCAAACAATATGGTAGAGATTTGCAGCCCTGATCAAACCAGTCTGCACTGGATGGAAACCATATTCCATCACGTTGTATCAGATAATCTCATAAAAACAGTGGAAGAGCCCAAATGCCTGGGGTGAAAACAATTTAAGCAGCTGCAGCGAAAGGCCTTCAGTCTCGATGAGCCTGGAATTAATGAGATATAAACTCTGACAAAGTTTCACAGGAAGCACTGAGATACTGCCGTGTGAAAAACTTAGTACAACCTCTTTTGGTTCTGTTTTTTCTCTTTGTTTGAGGTTGTAGCACTTCAGACAAAAAAACCTTTAATAAACAACAGGTTTTTTGTTCAGTGACATTAATACTTGAAATACTTAAAAAAATGAAGCCAAACAGAAGAAAATGCACCTTCATAAAGCTTCTGGAACAACGTTTTCTGGACAGAAGAGTGGAGATGTTTGGAGAAAACCAGCAGAAACGCCACAGACCCACAGTCAAGCACGCTGGTGGAGGGACAATGGTCTGGACCTGGACACCTGTTAATCACTGAGTGGACCATGAACTCCTCTGTAGACCAGAGTCTTCTAGAGGCAGATGTGAGGACGTTTGTCTGACAGGTAAAGACTGGCTGCAGCTGTGAAATGTGACAGGAAATGATGCCAAACACAGCAGCAAATCAACATCAGAAGGAGGCGGGACCTTTACAGGACCTTCACAGTTCTTTCAGCTTTCGTGTCTCCATTACGGTGTTGGAATCCACCAGGACGCTTTAGGCAGTGGCATCATCACTCTTAGACTGTTGACATCATAATGTTATCATTTTATGACAGGTTTGACTTGCCAAAATACCCAACTCAAGTCCTCGAGTTGAGTTGGGTTCAAATTGTCTTCACTGTGCAGTTCCTAGTTCCAACATACACCTAAGGTCAAGGCCTCCAGTTGTACCTTGATGAAAACTGGCCTGTGTTACAGTGGTCTAAAGTCCAGACTCTAACTTGGGACCTTCAGAGAGCTGTGTAGACGTAACTGTCTGCAAACCTCAATGAACTGAAGCAACAGTGGACAGAAGAATGGACCAGAACTGACAGGAAACCGCTACGACAACAAGACACTGCTCGTTCCGCACACATAGCGGATGCAACACCCCGTTTCTCAGGGCTGAGAAGCAGCAGTATGGGAACACTGGTCTGTGACCTCTCGGTGACAGGGTCTGTCTTGGACACTCCTCTCATGAACTGAAATCCTTCCCACTTTATTGTGATTGGCTTGGTACATTCTGTACCAGTGGAAATGTCAACGTGGGAGGGCTACCAGATCCATATGCGGTGATGGAAATGTCTTGGGGTGTGTGGATATGAGGCAACAACAATGGGTGGCTGGGAATCTGTTCTACAACACCAGATTTATGAAACAAAACTGTCGCACATATGAATATTGAAAATATAGAGTCAAGGAATGTGAAGAGCATGGAGAAAAAAAGATTAGAGGAGCAGACCTATTTATTTGTCTAATTATGAGAGACAGATCGGAGGCTCCAGAGCATAGCGCGATGGCCTGAGTCAGGGAAAAGACTGCAGCCGGTCACGCTGAATATTAATAGACTGGGGAGGGAAGGGGCAGCGTTTTATTAGACGGACCAATGCCAGTAAACTCTTTTCCAATATCTGGGGTGCTCTGACCTCTCTCATCTCTGCCGCCTCTTTTGAATAGAGCAGCATTCAGATGAGCCGGACCACTGCAGGGTGACCCTCGATGATTTCAATATGAGACGCCGGATCGTAACCCGGTGGACACCAGAGACGAGAATATGAGGCCAAACTGGGAGCTGGACGCACCTTGAATAATCCCTCCTGCAGTGCAGCGCAGGATCCTTTAAAATACACAATAATAAGCACCAACAACTGAACGTTGTTGGTGCTTTCCCCATGAAGTGAACGTTGGAAGTCCGGGGCTTTATTAACCTCTTCATGATCAGGCCTGTTTTCCTGCTCCAAAGTGACATCTAATCTAAAATGAGTTCATCTCCGCAACTAAAATGTGTATTTGATTAAACCTGCTTTTCAAAATAGAGATAATTATAAGAGATTCCAGCAAAAGTGTAAAATAAAGTATAAATATTTTCAGAGCACAATGAATGAAGATGAAAGAGCAGAAATATGATTATGATTAATCTTCCACTTGTAGAACGTTTTAGTGAAAACCTAAACACGCGTAAGGTCGCGGCTTGGTAATGGCTGCTTTTGTACACTCCTACCACTAATACAGCAGGTGTACCTAATTAAAAACTAGTACCTTTATTTTAATAGCAGATTCATTTAAAATGGACCCGGCAGTTGCTAAGAATTAATTAATTTATTTTTAATTAGCTATGCCATCTTGGACAGGAATAATAAAAAAAAAGGCTATAGTTAAACATATTTTACAGCTATGCACAAAGCGGTCAGTTTTGGGGGTGGAGTCAGCCATTAGAGTCAACTCCACCCCTTTTCTCTGAGGGGTGTGTCTCTCTTTAGACTGGGTTTACAGCTGAACGACTGTGATTCGGGCTGCTGAAAACAAAGACACAGGACTGTTTTTATGTAAGATTTATTGATTTGGTAGTCACCTCAGACAGCTCTGACGAGTCCAAACACTAATTTGTAAATAAGTAAATGGTGCTTTGGTTGATGATGTAATGAAGTGAAACAGCAGAGTAAACAAGAAAAATGCTGTTTCTGCTCGTGGTTTCTGATTCAGTTTGAACATTTAAAACTGACTCACTCAGCCAGCCCGAGGCCCTTCTGTCCACCACGATGAAGACCAGACAGCTTTGACACCTTCATGGACCCCCCCTCCACCGGTTGGCATTCCCCTGAATGCTGCGCTCCTCCCCCCTCCCCTCCATATGCTTCAATGATGACCTGCAACGCCTCCTTTGGCTGAATAAAAAGGGATAATTGGCTATCATTGTCTTTTCCTGGCGCAGCAGTGGCGGGAAAATCCTGGTGTCCAGATGCCCAGATGTTGCCTCTCAGGGTTGTAATTAGACTGAACCTGGTGACCAGGAGAAGACCAACAACCCCCCACCCCCAACCCCACCACAGCACCACAACCACCACACAAATGCACAAACACAACCCCGGCTTTCTTCTTTTAATTCTTATTTATTTATCAAATTAAATGCAGGTGAAGGAATTCAATTTTAATTATGTCACAGCAATTCACAACAAAACATCTTAAAGCATCTAAAAAAAGAAGTTCAAGTCCAGTTACATTAACTGTAATAACAGCAGCCATTTCAGTTCGATTATAAAATGTATTTAACAAACAAGAAACATTTCTAGCAGCGACTGGCGATCGGTGGCGTCCGAGCAGACTGGCAGACTGGCTGCCATGACCCACAGATGAACGGCTTCATCCAGTTGGCACTTTAGCACCAACAAACAAACAAATAAATAAATAGTTATATATATAACTGAGATGTAATGAAAGACCTGGCAGCATAATCATTGTTATTTTAAAGGTTGTGCTGCTGATTGTGCCGCCGGGACCGGCTCCGGTCGGTCGGGAACATGGACCTCATCGGCAGAACTGGACCGACCCGCTGTGATGCACCTTGTTGCTGGTACTGCACAGCATCATGTTGTAAAAACGGTGGGACAAGCAGACCCGGAAGCCTTCTGGAACACGCCCACCTGATGTCAATCACAATGAGCCTGTGCATCACCTCACAATCAAATGTGTCCAAACATCCTCATTTCACGTGGACCGACGTCTGGACCTGCTGAGTCGGCTGTGCTGATAGCAGGGACCGGGACCTCAGGAGCCCAGC
>CM026210.1:1018368-1063368 GCA_014839995.1 Xenentodon cancila | reverse complement strand
TTCTTAATGCCAAATACTGAAAACCAAACAGGTTAAAAACAGTTCCTTCTCTATTATCATTGTTGATGTTTTTCCCCGTTGGCCTTAGATGCTCTAGCCCAGCCAACTGTCACATCCACATCTACCTTTGTAGAGGTCCACACACCTGCCGATGATCGTTTCATGTAGGAGGCGGAGGCGGCACGCTCTGCAGCATCCGTCCCCACGGCGTCAGTTTCTCTGTAAAACTTTGCTCAAATCTGAAACTGCTGGTGGGATCTGAATGCGCATCTTGATAAAGCCTCCCTAATCTTCCAATCCAATCTGATTCTCAGTGGGATTCATCTTCTGCGTCTATACTTAGGTGACCCACGCAGCTTCTTTTGTGCTAGTTCAGTTCCACGGGATCAGCGGGAAATTGGAAAGAGATGTCGTGTGCTCGCACCACCTCAAATTGGATTGCACGGTGTCTTAAATGAAAGCAAATAATTTCATGGCTAATGGGCTTAATTTCAGGAAATAATTCCAAGATTTCCACAGTTTGCTGTTTTGCATATGATTTCTGAAAAAAGAAAAAAAAACAACACCACTTTTGGTGATGCTGTTTTTCTCTCTCTCAGTTCAATAAATGTACCCGAATGAGAGAAAAGAAAGATGAAAATAAGTTCCAGTACATCCCAAACTGATCAAATGTGGGACGCAGTGGTTTCCCGTTGGTCGGCGGCGGCAGGACCGGCGCTGTTGTTCTGTCAGCTTTTATTCCTCAGGGACAGAACAGCAGAACAAAGTTATCACCCAAAAAAGGATGAAAGACACAAAAAAACAACAGATATAAACAAGAAGTAGAAATGTGATTGCCAACAAAGGAGCGATTAAGCTGCACAAAAAAGTCCTCAGTTGTTAAATAAATAAAGAAAGTGCTGTAATTAAATAATGAATGAAGGAAGCGGTCCATAAAGCGGTGATTGATGTCCAGGAACGGGGGTCTCTCTAATGGAGGCTGGCTGACAGTGATTGCGAAGGCCCATTTACCAGCTGATGTTTTGTTATGATTGGACACGTCAGTCTTCCTCCTCTGATTAAAAAGAGAGTGGGGGAGGGGGGCGAAAGCACCCCACGTCCTCTCCTTTATGCTTTTATTTTCCTGTTCTCGTTCCCTCTGCTGGCGAACAGCGAGGGTGGGTATTATTTTGTCAATCCGCTGGAACGGGTGACATTTCGTGAGGATCCCAGCGGCCCTTCACGGTCCACCTTAAAGACGCAAAACGGCGTCATGTAACAGCCGGTCCTGTCGGTCGAGACACAGACGGAAAGAAAAACTGGACAAACCGCTGCCACGTCGTCGGCTGCTCACGAGGATCTCTGTGCTTCAAGCCTCTTTTTGTCTCTCTGGACATGTTGACAAGAACTGACTCCGCCCACCTCCAGTTGATTGATGGATGAGGTCTGGCTTAGCTCATGCTAACCTACGATGCTAACTAATGATAAGACCAGAGCTGAAACCAGGTCCAGAGCTGAAACCGGGTCCAGAGCTGAAACCGGGTCCTGAGATGAAACCGGGTCCAGAGCTGAAACCGGGTCCAGAGCTGAAACCAGGTCCAGTGAGGCTGAAACCAGGTCTCGTGGAGCTGAAACCAGGTCCAGAGCTGAAACCAGGTCTCGTGGAGCTGAAACCAGGTCCAGAGCTGAAACCAGGTCCAGAGCTGAAACCAGGTCCAGTGGAGCTGAAACCGGGTCCAGAGCTGAAACCGGGTCCAGAGCTGAAACCAGGTCCAGAGCTGAAACCGGGTCCAGAGCTGAAACCAGATCCAGTGGAGCTGAAACCAGGTCTCGTGGAGCTGAAACCAGGTCCAGAGCTGAAACCAGGTCCAGAGCTGAAACCAGGACCAGAGCTGAAACCAGGTCTAGTGGAGCTGAAGCCAGGTCTAGTGGAGCTGAAACCTGGTCCAGTGGTTCTGAAACCAGAACCAGAGCTGAAAACAGGTCCAGTGGAGCTGAAAACAGGTCCAGTGGAGCTGAAACCAGGACCAGAGCTGAAACCAGGTCCAGAGCTGAAACCAGGACCAGAGCTGAAACCAGGCCCAGTGGAGCTGATACCAGGCCCAGAGCTGAAACCAGGCCCAGAGCTGAAACCAGGTCCAGAGCTGAAACCAGGACCAGAGCTGAAACCAGGTCCAGTGGTTCTGAAATCAGGACCAGTGGAGCTGAAACCAGGACTAGTGGAGCTGAAACCAGGACTAGTGGAGCTGAAACCAGGCCCAGAGCTGAAACCAGGCCCAGAGCTGAAACCAGGTCCAGAGCTGAAACCAGGACCAGAGCTGAAACCAGGTCTAGTGGAGCTGAAACCTGGTCCAGTGGAGCTGAAACCAGGCCCAGAGCTGAAACCAGGACTAGTGGAGCTGAAACCAGGTCCAGTGGAGCTGAAACCAGGTCCAGAGCTGAAACCAGGACCAGAGCTGAAACCAGGACTAGTAGAGCTGAAACCAGGTCCAGTGGAGCTGAAACCAGGCCCAGAGCTGAAACCAGGCCCAGAGCTGAAACCAGGTCCAGAGCTGAAACCAGGACCAGAGCTGAAACCAGGTCTAGTGGAGTTGAAACCTGGTCCAGTGGTTCTGAAACCAGGACCAGTGGAGCTGAAACCAGGACTAGTGGAGCTGAAACCAGGACAAGAGAAGCTGAAACCAGGTCCAGAGCTGAAACCAGGTCCAGTGGAGCTGAAACCAGGTCCAGAGCTGAAACCAGGTCCAGAGCTGAAACCAGGACCAGAGCTGAAACCAGGCCCAGTGGAGCTGATACCAGGCCCAGAGCTGAAACCAGGCCCAGAGCTGAAACCAGGTCCAGAGCTGAAACCAGGACCAGAGCTGAAACCAGGTCCAGTGGTTCTGAAATCAGGACCAGTGGAGCTGAAACCAGGACTAGTGGAGCTGAAACCAGGACTAGTGGAGCTGAAACCAGGCCCAGAGCTGAAACCAGGCCCAGAGCTGAAACCAGGTCCAGAGCTGAAACCAGGACCAGAGCTGAAACCAGGTCTAGTGGAGCTGAAACCTGGTCCAGTGGAGCTGAAACCAGGCCCAGAGCTGAAACCAGGCCCAGAGCTGAAACCAGGACTAGTGGAGCTGAAACCAGGTCCAGTGGAGCTGAAACCAGGTCCAGAGCTGAAACCAGGACCAGAGCTGAAACCAGGACTAGTAGAGCTGAAACCAGGTCCAGTGGAGCTGAAACCAGGCCCAGAGCTGAAACCAGGCCCAGAGCTGAAACCAGGTCCAGAGCTGAAACCAGGACCAGAGCTGAAACCAGGTCTAGTGGAGCTGAAACCTGGTCCAGTGGTTCTGAAACCAGGACCAGTGGAGCTGAAACCAGGACTAGTGGAGCTGAAACCAGGACAAGAGAAGCTGAAACCAGGTCCAGAGCTGAAACCAGGTCCAGTGGAGCTGAAACCAGGTCCAGAGCTGAAACCAGGTCCAGAGCTGAAACCCGGTCCAGTGGTTATGAAACCAGAACCAGAGCTGAAACCAGGTCCAGAGCTGATAACTGGTCCAGTGGAGCTGAAACCAGGTCTATTGGAGCTGAAACCCGGTCAAGTGGTTATGAAACCAGAACCAGAGCTGAAACCAGGTCCAGAGCTGATAACAGGTCCAGTGGAGCTGAAACCAGGTCTATTGGAGCTGAAACCAGGTCTAATGGAGCTGAAACCAGAAGCAGAGCTGAAACCAGGTCTAATGAAGCTGAAACCAGGCCCAGAGCTGAAACCAGGTCCAGAGCTGAAACCAGGTCCAGCGGAGTTCCATCGGTCAGCTTGCCGCCAGCGAGCAGCTCGCTCCATCAGTCTTGGTGCAGTAAATGTGATCTTCTAGGTTCAAACTGCATGAATCCAAACAGACTGAGATGTCTGCTGTTCATCGTCATTAACTCTGCTCTGGTCATGTTTTACGTCTGCAGGAAACTCCCAGATGTTACTTTTATTTTGTCTCCAGATTTATTCAAGTACAGCTGAGCAAGGCCCCGTCATGATGCTGCCTCCACCGTGCTTCACTACTGTTTTTGCTCGCCTCACAGCAGGACCACAAATGAAGCCTTTAGACCTCAAGTCAGTGTTAACTAGTAGTTAACTGGTAACTAGTGATGGTTCTCAGCTGGACAGTATTTTTACACTATTTTTATTTGTATTGTCTCCACCTTGACAGCTGTTTCTGATTTCAGCAGCAACAGTTTGGATCCCCAGCCGCCTTTGCAGCGCAGCGATGCGGCGTCCTAACGGGCGCTGAGGTCATGAGGCCCGGCGCCGCTGCAGCAGCTTTGAACCGTCACATTATTTCAGCCTGTCCACACGTGTCAGCAGGACAAGCTAAAAAAATAACCCAGAGTCGGTCCGGGGGTCCGTCCACGCCTCCCGGGCGCTGGCGGCATCTTAATGTGCTGTTTTAATGCGGCCGGCGGCGGCTGAAGGGCTTACGCCAGCACATCGGCTGCTACATTTCACTCCATGTTTCAGGGATTTGCGTAGATCCAGTAAGCCGTCACCGGAGCCCTCGTCCTGCTTGTTATTCCCTGTTTCATTGTCTCCAAACCTCAGCGCGGCCCGAGTAGCCTTCCACACGTTCTCCGTCTGGAAACAGAAGACTGGCGGCTGGTGGGGTCAGGGGTAATAAGGGAGGCTTTGATAGGTAATGACGTTAGAGCCCCCATTTTACCCACCATTATCCTGTTAGGGGAGCGCCCGTCTGAGGTCCGACGGAGGCAGGAGTTGGATGTTAATTCAGCAGGTTTTCAGACATTCAGCTGGTAGATTTAGGTTACCATCTTCCTGCACCAGTAACCATGCCAACTGCACTGAGAAACCATTAAAACAGCTCTGCATGGCAAAGCAGAGGCAGCGCGGCAGTCTATTGGCCCACAAACCCGGGATAAGCCCCTCATCAGTCGGGAGCAGCAGGCTGCTCGTGCTACAAAACACTTTCAGAGCGGAGGATTTCTGTCGCTCCGACTCATTTTCATACATATTGTTCCCAGAAGTTTTTGGGCGGGAGAAGCAGCACGCCTCCCGAAGCCGCTGTTTTCCTGTAGAAGACGAATCACAGACTGAAACGCTGCTTATAATTGTTATTTCAATACAAAGGATTCGTTGAGGGCCTACAGAAGCATACAGATGTGCAGGATCTAAGATCTCTGATTAAAATATGTCAGTGAAGCGGCACTAAATCAGACTAATAATCCGAAGATTATTATTCCTTTAAAAACGATCCGCTGTCTTACCGATAAAACAAGACACGCCCTGACGAAGTCAACCAACTCAGCGTCCAAACACGGCTTTAGTCATAGTCTGTGTGTGTGTGGACACAATGGCAAGGAGGAAAGACATCAGCAGTCGTCTGAGAGAAGCAGCACATCAGTCTGAGAAGACGTATGAGGTCACCTCCAAACTATTTGGAGGTCAGTGTTCTACAGAGACAAAAGTTATTCACAACTGGAAAATATTCGGTCTAAAAACAACATGGAAGCACAAAACTGCTTCCAAACAAAGCAGCAGACGTCTGGAAGAACTTCCTCTGGACAGATGAGACCACAGTGGAGATGTATGGTCTTAATGTCCAGGACCAAGTTTGGAGAAAACCAGCAGAAACACCTCATGAACCCTGTCAAACACTGGAATATTGCAGAAATGTTCCTGGAACTTTGAAGGAACATCTGGAAAGGAAAATACTTAGATTCCAAATATTTCATTTAGTTGCCTGTAAAGGGTTAAAAGAGGGGATGTAAATTTTTACGGATCATTTACATGAAGGTTCTGTACTTTTTTATTCTACACTGATAGAATTCAATTTAATATACTTTATTGATCCCCTGAAGGGAAATTGATTTTCCAGAACATCTGTCCAAGAGAAGAAATAACCAACGAGCAGCATCAGACCTGGGTAGACAGGTGCCCGAGGCCGCGGCCAAGAGGTCGGTGCAGCCGAGCATCAGGTGAGGAACGGGCGACATAAGGAACGTGGAGGGGAAAAAGCATCTCCCACACCAGAGTGAGATTACAAAAACACCTCAGGACGGAAAACCCGAGACTGGCACACATGGAACTGCAGCAGAAGAACCTGCTGGGAAGAGACATCTGTCCGTAGACGATGAAAACCGAACAGTCGGCAAGCCGGCAGTTTGTTGGCTCACAGAAACAACTGTTGCACAACAGCATTTTAAGGTGGATTGTAAAGGGCAGCTGGCATCCTTACCTCACGTCTCCACCTTCATATCACCTGGTCACAGGTGACATTGCGACGCTGTCACATTTATTTGTATGTCATGTCAGTAAGTAGCCTTTTTGTAGTTGTTTGGTTCAAGATGACATGTAATGTGCACTTTTGTAGCAAGGTTGTGTTCCACTGGGTATAAAGGAAGGACACCCCTTTAAATCCTCTGTGCCAAGTGACTGTAGCGCGCACACCTGGGATTATTGAAATGGGAGACAGGTGTGTACCGAGGAGGAGAAAGAGGGTGGTAGGAAGGCATGGAGGAACTTTGTATGGCACCAGGAGGAAACTACAGCCAATAAATCCAGGATCCTTGGGCGGGAACCGCAGACAGTCCACCGCAAGGGGGGAGCCGGAAAACTAATCGCCATTAGAAGACCTCACCTCGGTGGATGCAACGCACCGACCCTCTAAGGGAAATCCAGGGAGGAGCGGAGGATTCAGACTGTCGCGCAAATCGAGGGTGGATGAAATACTCCGCAGATCCGGTGAGAGCGGTTCCGTTTTGGTCATTTTTGAAGGTGGTATACCACTGAGCAGCGATCGTAGTTTTTTGTTCACTTCTTTCCAGCTGATGGATTATTTTTTGGTACAATTTGGAAAATCTGCTGTTTATCGGTTGTAAATACCGATTGGACGGAACCGGAAATGAACTCGTTCTTTCCGGATACCTTACATGGACAAAGGGGGATCAACACGGGAGTCATAATGGTTGGGGTGGTTGCGTTTTATGAGATATGAGAATTAAATGTGCGGAATGTCTTTCCTGGTGTACTCAACATTCTTTGCAAAGCCTTCTTAGAACCCTTTTGTAAGTGGTAACACTGTCCTTTAAGGAAATTACTGGGCTGACTGTTACAACATGAAGGTGGAACAAGAACGAGTAATAAAAGCATAAAGGAAAAGATGCAGGACGCTTTGGGCTCCAAAAACCTTGAAAGGCAAGATGATCCTGGAAGGAGCTGAGATGGTGGCTAAGTTTCTGACTGCTGGGTTTGCATACATGACGATGGTGCTGATGAGGAGACAAGAGGGCTTCCAGAAGGATGAACGTCATCTCCTACCAACAGAATGCCCAACGGTCAAAGACTCATAAAATTCACCACAAACCCCCACAAATGATCTAGTCAGCATCCAGGCCTCAAAGGAACTGAACCGATGTGTGGGACCTTAAAACAACTTGTTTTGTACCTTTGTAGAAGTTCCTCAGGGACCTTGTTGGGGGTCAGTTCATGGACCAATGATTGAGGCCTCCTGACCGCCTCTAATGGAAACTGCCTGAATTCCTGCAGTGGTCAAGTAAATCTCTCGACCTTAACCAACCCGGTGCAAACGACACTGAACTTGCAGTTGAACCCACTGCTGATGTCTGTCTCTGTTGGCATTGTGTTAACAATCACCTGAATGCTCTTGACCAGTAAAACCAAAACTATCAGATTCACAGAGGTCTGAAGATTAGCAGCACCTTGCTGCTACTTTAAAATCTTGTTGAAACGTTGAAGGGGTACTTAGGATTGCCCATGCAACAAGCCCCCTTCTTCATCTAATTATTACTATTATTATTATCCTTTTAGCATTATTTAGATGGTTAAATGGCATTTGTACAGTGGATTGAAGATGGCGTAATAACTTCAGTACAGGACAGGAGCTTATTTTGAGACCTGGTGAAGACCAGATGATTTTTATTCTTGCTGAGAAGTTGAGAATTGAGTGTGTAGTCTCTTTGTCACCTGACAGTCACCTGTGTGACGGTTATAACATCTTATCTTCTTCTTCTTCACCTTTTGCTCCTTTAATCACACCCTCCGCTCCTTCCTCTTCTTCTATGTGTCATCGAGAGCCGGTCGCCGTATAAACAAGTTAAATGTTGTTAGGAGGTGTCATCCTCCCTGCTCTTATCACACATCACGGACCTGCGTCGTTGAAGACGGGGCTAGGGGGTGGGGTCAGCGGCGGTGTTCTGCACATACCGCCGCTCTGTTTCCTTTGTTGTCCCTGATGGGGAGAAGGCGGCAGCAGATGTCAGGCTTTAGAAACGGCTGCTGGAACGTGACCTCGGAGGTCAAGGTCCTCCACGGCTGAGCCAGCTGCTCGCCGCTCCGGCTGTCGGGGAGGAAGTCCACCGCCGCGGATGCCCTACGTGCAGGTTACAGCTTCAGGAGCAGAGTCGGTCAGGGTTATCGTCTGACAAGTTCCAATCCTGGGACTTTGTGTTGCTCTTTTGTCTGTTGTTGCACATAAATGCATTTAATCAGTTTAAAAGTCCAATGTTTCTTTGGTGTAAACATTTCCAATCATCGGATGGTGGCAGGTCTCGGTATGAAGCAAGTACAACCTCTTATATGGCTTTCTTTTACTGTGCCACTGTCTAACTCAAACAGAGCAAGGCACACTTTTTGATTTTTCATAAGTTTTTTTTTCTTTCTCCTTATTTAATTAATTCATTTTTTCTTCCCCAAACGAACAGCAGCTTCAGTGATTTTCTAAGTGTCTCTTACTGCTTGAACAGGATTTAGGAGTAGCAGGATCAAATGATCCAAAGGGTCCTAGCTGGGGTTTATTTCAATTTATTTAAAACATAAATAAATTCCACCAAACGCTTTCCTTCTGAAAGTTATATAAGAATAAATGATATTTTTTCTATTTTCAGTTTGTTCTTTCAGTTGAAAGCAGTGTGTGTGATTTAATGTTTGTGCTTTTAAAGTCCTCTAACAAAATCTTGTTTCGGGCCATGAAAATCCTAGGACCGGCCCTGGTTGGAACATCTTGATTTCTCATCTGCTTTATGCTATAACAAATATTAAAACCATTTCCCAAAATATTCAGAGTTCAACGTTCTACGGTGGGAAACAATTATTCACAAGGAGAACCCAAGACTCCAAAAGCCTACAGGCGTCAGGGAACATGTTAAATGTTTCAGTCCATGGCAGACCTTCCCCAGGCCATCATCCCTCCACCATGGGCTTGACAGTGGCGGTGAGGTGTTTCTGCTGAAATCTTGTGTTGCTTTTGGGCATCAGGGAACAAACATCTCCACTTTGATCTGGAAACGGTTCCAGCATTTTTTAAAATGAAGTAGCGTCCTCCTGTTGCTGTGGATTCATTTCTGTCAGTAACACAGGCTCCTTTAAAACCTCTAAAACTATAAAGGGACCAGCCACTGGCCAAATGTGTCATGAAGTCATTTGTAAGCACTAGTACCACACCTCATCATCTTGTTCTTGTAAAAACATATTAAATCATCTCATCATAGTATTTTATTATTAGGCAAACGCTACCACACATCAACAACATATAACACAACATTTTTCACAATAATTATTTAACAAAAATACAATAAAACAAAAAAAAGCTATGTTGACAATAATAGGAGCAAAGCAGCCCCATATCATTACCCTCCCCCTGATGTGCTTGACAGTGGGTTCTGTAAGACTGTTGCTGATGTCTTTCCCTCTTGGCATTGTGTTACCACCTGATGACCAGCTCACCAGATGCTGATTATCAGCTGATTGAAGCTGCTCTGTCGCTCTGGGAACAGCAGCATCAATTCAGCAGCAGGCGTTTTCTCTCCCAGCCCAGGCAGAGGTCACAGAGGAACTAATGAACTTTCTGTCCGACTCCTTATCCCGCCGTCCTGACAGGATGAAGTCAGGATGAAGTCGAATAGCCTCGCCGGTCATCGGCGCTCGGCTCCCAGCTTCAAGAAGAGAAAGAGAGAATTTCCTGGAATGAAAACACGGCGCCTCTTATCTCTGAGACAGGTTGTTAGAGAGGCCGGTGAACAAGGCAAAGGGCAGATGTTCACATATGTACGAGAAAGCTCGCGGGTCTGACCGCCGAGTGTACAACACTGTGCTCTGGTCAGATAAAAACGGTCTGTGATGAAGCTCTCTCTCACTGCCAGTCGGGAGATGTCTGGTGTGGATGTGTGCGAGACGACGGCGGACAGTGAAGGCCACGCCGCTCACACATCTGCTCCAAATAAGAGCTGTTACCTGGAAACGGCAGCTGGAAGTCTGCTACGACTTATGGGCCTTTATCCAAACTGCTGAGACAGGAAATATGCAGCAAAAGGCCACAGACTGGGACTTCTGCAGCTTCTACACATGAGACACCTGTTCAGGTGAGCCTCATCTGGCTCGTAAAACCCATGCCAAAACCACGCTTGTCCCAGTTCATAAACTCTACACCACCCAAAGCAGCTCAGATTAGGACCCAATGTGTCTCCTATCTGGACCAGATCGCATTTTAACCTCAAATCATGATGCTTCCTCCACCATGCTTCACCACTGGCAAGTCATTTAAATCACATTTATGGGAAATTAAAGGCAGGGGCCTCAGAGGATCATGTCAGGACCCTTCCAGCCGAAGTCTGCTGGAACGGGTTCCATCGGCTTCCAGGTGTGTTTGTTCACAGGTGGTTTCTCTGGTTTATCTTCTCCGGTCTAGGACGTGAACAGTCCTGCTCCAACGGCAGACGGACTGAAGTATGTCCCCCACAAACCCAAACTGCCGTTCTTGGTGTTCCTACATCTCTCTGCAGGTCTAGAAACACCTCGGTACTCTCCCCGAACACCTGGAGAAGGTGACTAAATTAGCAGAAGGAGAAGAGGGAATGGCATCATCATCGGTGTCCCTCACGCAGAAGCACCTCTTCATCCATTCGCTCAGCATATTTCTCCGGGGCGCCATTGCTGTTCTGTCTGCAGCTCCACAAAGATTAGCCCTCCGCTTTGATTAGAAAAAGACAGACACAGAAGAAAAAAAGGCTGATCATCCAGTTGTTGAATCATTTCTGAAAAGAGAACTCCCTCTAATTCTCCACATAATAACGGCTTTATAGCCTTTATTTGCGAGCGTATGGGTTGGCCTTAATTACAGTCATTGGAGACCCCGCGTTGTGCTTTTGTAATCTTCATATATCGGCGCTTGATGAGATTACTGTTTAATAGGTGGTAATATTTCAGTTTTAAATGTGATTATCTTCTGTTCCTGGTGTTCGGTGCGGCCCGTGTCTGCCACGAACATCTGCATCTCCACAGCTCAGGAATCAGGCCAAAACGTACCAGTTTTTCCACCAAGTGAACAGGTTCAGATGTTTCAGAAGCCACACTTGAGGTGACAGATTTGATCTGAATTCATGTGAAATAATGTGAAGTAGCATCATAGGTTAGCGTGAGCTAAGTCAGCCAAGCTAAAGTGGCTAAATGTGATTGGCACAAGGTCGGAGGTCGCACAAGGTCGGAGTTTACAACACGGCGCCATACCAGGAACAACAGGCGCGGAGGGTTGTCCAGTTCTTCTTCTGCAGTCTGTGGCTCATCGCGCTGTGGTGAAAGCTGTCAGAGAATGAATGATTTGGTCGTAGCTATGATTAAACCTGACCCCCGTGGATCGTTACAAGGCCGTAAACACCCCTCCTCTTCATCCTGGATGGGCTGCAGAGCTGTTTAGCACATTGGGGACCCCCTCCACGGTGGAAAACCCCTGGAACCAGTTCACACACACTCACACACGCTGGTCTCCCAACATATCGAGCCTCTAAAGCTTTGGCAGCGAGCAGCCTGGCCTTGGCACCGTTCACTCTAATGAGTGGCAGCTTTGAGCCCCCCGCCCTCCTGGATGGGCGAGAGAGGTAGACACACGGAGGAAAAAAGAGAGACAGGAACCTCATTGAGCCAAGTGGATTGTGGGATTGGCAGGCCGTCTGTTTCTTAGTTGGCCGGCCGGCTGCTGAGCGCTCAGAGACTCCCTGAAGTGGTTCTGAACAGAGAAGAGAAGAAAAATGGAAAAGAATAACCACAGCGGGGGTTGTGGCCTTTGTAAGGACAATTCATTAAAATCCATTTGTTCCTTCATTTGTGTTTTTCTGTCTCTGCTCAGCAAAACTAAAGCTGAGCATGTAGGGAGGTGATGGGGGCTAAACCGGAGCGTCCCATCAGACCACAGCCAGCGGACGGATTTTAAAGAACTCAGCCACGACCGCTGGTTTCCGAGAACATCACAGACGTCCACAGCAGAGTCCTGATGGAGACCATGAGGACAGACCCTTCCAAGATGGATGGAAATGGGTCCGCATTCCCACAGGGTCGCTTTTATTTGCCAAGACCAGGAGAAGACAGTAGATCTGAGGGTTTAAATCAGAGCACAGGGGCCCCACTGGTCCTAATGGTCCTACTGGTCCTACTAGTTCTAATGGTTCTACTGGTTGTACTGGTTGTACTGGTCCTACTGGTCCCAAAGGCACTGGAAGTCTGTGGTGAGATAAATTCCCAGACTGCTGAAAGGATCTGGACCAACCTCTGGAGATATCAACCAGGGGTTCCTGAAGAATCGGTTTGAAGCCGTCTTTCATGTTTTGATTGACACCATCTTGGAAGGAGCTGACTCCTCCCACCCCAGTTATTTCCAAAATCAGCAAAGGGGCGGAACAAAAAATGCCTGACACGCCCACCTTACCACAGTCACCGGCTGAGCGTCACGTTCATTCTGATCAAATCGTTCCAAACCTCGTTTCAGATAACACCACCGCTCTCCTCTGAAATCCCATTGGAGCAGTCAAGGGTGATGAGGATTGTCCAGGTCCTTGGTCTTTTTCTCTTCATTTCTTTAAAGAGACAATGACGTGATTTAAGCAGTCACATGTCGATCCTCTGAGGTTTTAGTCCCGACAGTAACCTGATTTTTACTCCACAAACAGGTTCCTGCCTCTTAGGGGTTTAGTTTGTGCTCTTGACTCGTGTACAGCCCAGATCACAGGTTTACGAGCACGCTCAACGTGTGTGTGTGTGTGTGTGTGTGTGTGTGTGTGTGTGTGTGTGTGTGTGTGTGTGTGTGTGTGTGTGTGTGTGTGTGTGTGTGGGCGGGTGGTGTCGTGTGGTGAACTGTGAGTGTGTCGGTGGGGTGCAGGGCCGATAAACAGTCCAACTTCATCATTACACACCAGATTCCCTCTGTAGGAATATTTCCTCCTCTGATTTCTGGGCCAATTAGGTGCTCATAGACGCCCACACCTTACACTCATCTTCTATATTTAGAACACACTCACACACTCTTCTGCATGTTCCTCTGTGTTCTTCTATCCAAGCAGGAACCTTTTTTTTGCTGAATAACACACAATTACAAACAGATAGTGTTGGTTGGAGGTGTTTCTGTGGCTCAGCAGTGGTGACAGAAGGAAATTAAGCCATGCTGAAGAATTATGATATTTATATCTGGAAAAAAGTTTGAAAACTTTTATTTTTCTCCTGGATTGTAAGTTCATGGAAGCTGAAGACAAATAAAGCCGTATTCACCTGCACCTCGAATCAGGTAAAATTCACCAAACTGACGGTCCATCCATTATCTATTCCCGCTTACTCCGTCTCCGGGTCACGGGGGTCTGTCGGAGCCGATCCCGACGCATAGCAGGTGAAAGGCAGGGGTCCACCTGGACAGGTCGCCAGTCCATCGCAGGGCCACATACAAGACAGACAAACATGCACACTCACATTCACACCTAGTTTGTATCAGGGGGATGAAGGTCTGCTGGAGTCTTTCCCAGCTCTCTTTGGACAAAGGTCAGGTCAATCCTGGACAGGTCACCAGCCTACCGCAGAGCTACTCAAAACCAATTTAAAGCCATCAGTCAGTCAATAAAAGACTTTTTCTTTTGCAAATTTTTAATGAAGGTAACATAATTATTCATGAGAAAAAAAAGCAGAGGATCTAAGGGAGGCGGTGAGTGTCTGGGGAAAGATTAGGAGTCTTTAGACATAATTTTCTAAAAACAAATACAAGCTATGCCAATTTACTTGTTTCTTGAACAAAAGTGCTGTGTCCTTCAGGATTTGTACCTAGAGAGACAACTGAGGTCAAGTCCATGTGTGTTTGGGAATAATCTGCAGGAATCACAGGTTCTGAAGTGCTCTTTCGCTTACAGCAGCTGCTGAAGATTCTTCTGTGGACAAATGCAGCAGGACTCGAGACTGGCCCAGATACTGATTTATGGGCTCCAGAGATTCAGGAGAACATCTGTCCTCTGGTCTGACAAGACTAAGTTGGAGCTGCTTGGACACATGGATGCTGCTTTTGGTAGGTGAAGGAGGAGATGCCTTCAACCCAAGAAACACATACATAGCTTAGAGTTATTATTATTATTATCATATCATCATCACTATTATTCCGACTATTAAATATATTACGACTATCATTACTACATCAGTACAAGGCTGCTCTATACTGCTGCTTCAGCTGTTCTCTGTAAGTTCACTTGTAAATTCTTTATTGTATATTTCTAAACTAAATGTTTATCTTTATCTTCACTCTGCAACTCTTTCAACTTTGACCTTTGGTTCCTGTACTCACCCCTGGGGTCTGGATCCAGACCTTTAGTTCCTCTACTCACCCCTGGGGTCTATATCCAGACCTTTGGTTCCTCTACTGACCTCTGGGCTCTGGTTCCAGACGTGTGGTTCCTCTACTGACCTCTGGCGTCTGGATCCAGACCTTTGGTTCCTCTACTGGCCTCTGGCGTCTGGATCCAGACCTTTGGTTCCTCTACTCACCTCTGGCGTCTGGATCCAGACCTTTGGTTCCTCTACTCACCTCTGGCGTCTGGATCCAGACGTTTGGTTCCTCTACTCACCTCTGGGCTCTGGATCCAGACGTTTGGTTCCTCTACTGACCTCTGGCATCTGGATCCAGACCTTTGGTTCCTCTACTCACCCCTGGGGTCTATATCCAGACCTTTGGTTCCTCTACTGACCTCTGGTGTCTGGATCCAGACCTTTGGTTCCTCTACTGACCTCTGGCGTCTGGATCCAGACCTTTGGTTCCTCTACTCACCTCTTGGCTCTGGATCCAGACGTTTGGTTCCTCTACTCACCTCTGGGCTCTGGATCCAGACGTTTGGTTCCTCTACTCACCTCTGGGCTCTGGATCCAGACCTTTGGTTCCTCTACTCACCTCTGGGCTCTGGATCCAGACCTTTGGTTCCTCTACTCACCTCTTGGCTCTGGATCCAGACGTTTGGTTCCTCTACTGACCTCTGGGCTCAGGATCCAGACCTTTGGTTCCTCTACTCACCTCTGGCGTCTGGATCCAGACCTTTGGTTCCTCTACTCACCTCTGGCGACTGGATCCAGACGTTTGGTTCCTCTACTCACCTCTGGCGTCTGGATCCAGACCTTTGGTTCCTCTACTGACCTCTGGCGTCGGGATCCAGACCTTTGGTTCCTCTACTCACCTCTGGGCTCTGGTTCCAGACGTTTGGTTCCTCTACTGACCTCTGGTGTCTGGATCCAGACCTTTGGTTCCTCTACTGACCTCTGGCGTCTGGATCCAGACCTTTGGTTCCTCTACTCACCTCTTGGCTCTGGATCCAGACGTTTGGTTCCTCTACTCACCTCTGGGCTCTGGATCCAGACGTTTGGTTCCTCTACTCACCTCTGGGCTCTGGATCCAGACCTTTGGTTCCTCTACTCACCTCTGGGCTCTGGATTCAGACCTTTGGTTCCTCTACTCACCTCTTGGCTCTGGATCCAGACGTTTGGTTCCTCTACTGACCTCTGGGCTCAGGATCCAGACGTTTGGTTCCTCTACTCACCTCTGGGCTCTGGATCCAGACGTTTGGTTCCTCTACTGACCTCTGGCATCTGGATCCAGACCTTTGGTTCCTCTACTCACCTCTAGGGTCTGGATCCAGAGCTTTGGTTCCTCTACTGACCTCTGGCGTCTGGATCCAGACCTTTGGGTCCTCTACTGACCTCTGGGGTCTGGATTCAGACCTTTGATTCTTCTACTGACCTCTGGGCTCTGGATCCAGACCTTTGGTGCCTCTACTCACCTCTGGGCTCTGGATCCAGACCTTTGGTTCCTCTACTGACCTCTGGCGTCTGGATCCAGACCTTTGGTTCCTCACATTTATTTCCCAGACCTTATGTCCCAGAACAGAGAACTAAACAATAGCTTAATAGTGTAACGGCGGTGGGAATAAAAGATCTAAACATATTTACAGTCTGGTTTAAAAATTGTTTTTGATCACCATAGTGTTTCACATCCATGATAACTGTACGGGGGAGTGCACCACGTGAAATGATCCTAAGCCATTACTGCCTTGTTAATTAGGGGCGTGGTTTTAGAAATGACAGCTTCATCACAGTCTTGAGTCAAACGACTAACTGTCATTGCTTTACACCTTCTGTTAACTTCACTCCACTGGGACCTTCAGTTCTATGGGTCACCGCTCGAGGTGGTGGGACTGATCGATCCGTGGGCGACTGCTGAAGCTCCGCCCAGATTGGCCCGCATCCCTCTGGACTGACCAACTGTCCTCAGACCTGCACTGGGACCAACCAGACTTTGAGACGTCCCGGGGACAAAGGCCACGGTCAGTTAGTGAATGTGAGTCCTGCTGGTACCAGGTTGAAGCTCCGCCGGCACTCGTTTGTGTGGTTGTGGCGTCAGAAACGAGGACGTTTGGACAGATGTGGTCAGGATGACTGTGTCAGCCATCCAGCTGTCCCAAAATTATTATAACTACGGTTATTAACTTTGGTCCTGTCTTATTTGTTTGTGTTTATTAATGAAGACTAATATATATATATATATATATATATATTGATAATGAAAGGGTTTTGTTGGATTTCACAACAGGACGAATCCTTTTACATCAACTGCAGCATTCAGATCATATTACTTTGTCTCCAGATAATCCGTGATGTTACCTCACCTGGCCGTGGTTTTAATGTCGGAGCTCCTCCGTGTAAGCCAGCTCAAAAAAAGCACCCAGATCCTCGTTCAGATTTCCCAGCAGGCCTCAAACTCTTCTTCCCAACCAAAATTACACCTTTATCCATCCCCTCCCACCCGCATCCCGCTCCACAACTTTTACTTCATTTCTCCAAATCTCTTTTTATTGAGCTTTATCGAGGCTTTTATCACTTTTCATAGAAAGGGAGGGGGATCAGTTCTCCTTCATTTTGCAATGTTGCGCATTTACAGCAGAGAATTGGTGCAATTTCCGATCTCTCCAGCGTTCTTCGCTGACAGTCGCATTAGCATCTCATTACGGGGGCTTTCTCTGCCCTCCTGCTGGATCCGACGCTCCGAGGACCATCCACCGGAGTGACAAAGGCCACCAGCTGCACCCACTTCTCCTCACCCCTCCCTCCCTCCCTCCCTCTTCCTCTCTGCTCACCTCTCTCTCCGTTTCCATACCAGGACTGACTTCCAGACATCCTGACATCCTCGGTAGGTTTCGACTCGGCTGAGACTCTGGCGACGTGGCATCTGACAGAGAGATTGTTGGTTGTCGTTTACATTCAGGCCTCTCAGTTTCTTGTTTTGAGAGGGGAAATAAAACGCCAACAATATATGTGATTAGGCTCATTCAGTCGTTAGCGCGAGCGGTATTTGAAGGCTGATGATAATATCATCGGGTAGGCTCAGAGGGCGAGATGATGCAGACCTCCCTGACTCTGTAATCACTGGGCTTGTTTGCTGGAACTGGTTGGAACCATTAAACTGGCACTAATCAGAACATATAGACATGTTTGAGGATGTCTGAGCCAGGACTTAATGAGTGGAATTAGACTGAAACTCCCCGGAGGGTCTGACGGCAGCAGGACTCCTCATTTATGAATACTGGAACACTCTGAAAGCCAAAGATTGGACACTTCTCCACCTTTGCCCACTTTATTCATCCACTCCGTTGCAAACTATCCAATCAAACATAATATAAATACTTTTAACCATTTTAAAGACTCCTCAGGCACATGATGAATTAAAGACCATGTGCGGTGCAACCCCAAAAAGCGATGCAGTTTTCATCCAGCTCCCAGTAACTGACATGATGGTAAAGGCATCTCGGAGTGTTTGGAGGTCCATCAGTCCACAGTCTGTCATCACTGGATCCAGAAACATCTCTGTGCAGGAGTCTACCATACAGTAGTCATTGCAGCGGTTGGAGGTCTTCTGGAAGAACCACAGACCATACAGGAACCGGACAAACCTATGGTGATGTGATCCACAGCTTTGTGAAGAACTTTTTTAATCTTACTGTACAGCATACCTGGGCAACACGAAGCCTGGGACCCAGCTGGGAGCCTCCCCCAGGCTACCGGGAACACTGGTTTGTGGACTGATGTAGACTGTGAGCTCAGCACTGCGCATGGAGCACGTTTGACCAGAATCAAGACGTCATCCATGTGCTTCAGCGCAGGGATGACAGGGTGTTTTAGGCTTGTTTTGCCTTTCACCAGCTGAAGCTTAGAAGAAGCAGGACAATGATGGTATTAAATCCACCACAGCATGACTTCAAAGAAAGAAAATCCACCTTTTATCTGAGCTGGACCAGTTCTGGAAGGAGGACTGGTCCAGAAC
Source organism: Xenentodon cancila (assembly GCA_014839995.1). NCBI lineage: Eukaryota > Metazoa > Chordata > Actinopteri > Beloniformes > Belonidae > Xenentodon > Xenentodon cancila. The sequence continues at coordinate 1,044,784 of CM026210.1, read as the reverse complement.
TCCTGCAAATGTTGGCTATGCTCAGTAAAAACACAGATATTACAGTGTCTCTTTTATTGTAACTTATACGAGCATCAGATCACATTTTAGATTTAATCATTATAAATTATTTAGTTTCAAGTTTACATATTGTCTTGTTCCTCTGCATGTCAGGCGTTTACATTAAACACGTATTTGCTCTTAAACGTAATGAATAAAGTGTACAAACCTCGCGGGACCATCCAGCTGCATCCAACGGAGATCCAGTTGACCGTCAGAAGACCACAAAGCCCACTATTCACATACTTTTCTTTACTTTTGGTGGGTTGAGCAACTGAGACGCAGTTAGTGGAAATTGTGTTTTAGAAAGACGACACTATCCAGAAATAACTAAAATAAAGAGAGGAGATGGAATAATTAAAGAGTAGTGGTGCACAAACCCTGCTCATCCAAAAAGAACACAAGTCAGGTATGATGGTTCAGGTTAAAGCGCCTCAGACGGGGACTCGTAGGAAGCAAACAAAAGAAGCTCCAGAGCGACAGAAGAACCAGAATTCCTCAACAATGTGGAACTTCAGCACTGATCTCATCAGCCTGCCGGAACACGGCAGGTCGGCCAGGTTACGGGATTGGACACATTAAGGATTAAGGATTAAAAAGTCGATTATAAGGTCCCCCGTCCCAGGATTTGCTGCGTGACATATCCTCTCATGGAGACGTGACTGGTCAGGCTGGTTAAAAGGAGAGGATTTTTCCTCTGAGCTCTAAGCCGGTCCGACGGTGGACCGGGAGGTTTTTACGGCAGGGCTTAGTCCTGTCGAAGGGATGAATGCCGCGGATGTCGATCAGGTTGTCGTACTGCTCCGGAGAGTAAAGTCCTCTCCTTCCTCAACTCCATCTTTGGGGATTTTTGACATAATAGTCTCCAAATTGGCTTCCGTTTTCCTGAGTCCTTGATTAAATTCAGGCACTTATAAGGCGGTTCAGCGATCCAAGCTGGTACACCAGAATTTAAGACTTATTTGTATCTCCGAGGACTCGTTTGATGCCCTGCTGTGGAATGTCACTGGGTTTTGAAGAGTTTTCTGGGACTTTAAGAAGGATTTCAGATAGAACTAAGAGACTATCATGACTTAACCAGGTCAGAGGGGTCTTTGAGGTTTTTTTAATGTAAGTTAGTTGGTTCCTGAAAGGTTAATAAAGACTTTCTAAAGGAGAGTAAAGGAGTTACGGGACTCATTTAGGGTCTCATGATCCATCCATCCGTCCGTCCGTCCGTCCATCCACCCATCCATCCACCCACCCATCCATCCACCCATCCATCCACCCATCCATCCACCCATCCATCCACCCATCCATCCATCCATCCATCCATCCATCCATCCAGCCATCCATCCATCCAGCCATCCATCCATCCATCCATCCATCCATCCATCCATCCATCCATCCATCCATCCATCCATCCATCCATCCATCCATCCATCCATCCATCTATCCATCCATCCATCCATCCTGCTCAAAACACCTCCCCAGAGAAGTGTTCAGGATTCCCAACCAGATGCCCAAATCACCTTAAGTGGTTCCTCTGGTTCCTCGGGAATTCAGTCCGAGACGGGACTGGAACGCCTCCACACCTCAGTTTGCTAAGAAAACCTCTCCACACAGGTGAAGAACAGAATCAGAATCAGGATCAGTTATTTTTTTAACTTAAAAAGACTCCAGAGCACATGTAGTACTGTTGTTGCCCAGCCAGGACGCGGTGATGGTGTGATTCCTCGGAACCTCCGCTGCGCCAGTGGAGCATGCTGGGCAGGACGTCCCTTTAACGGATGAAATCAAAGCCCCCCATCTTTGAGCCTTAGCTTGTTTATTTCTCTGCTGGTGACGGCGGGAAGAGAAACGTTTCAGGCTCGGCTGCCCATCGTGGGCCGGCGAGATAGAAGCAGAGGCACGGTGAGACAAAAGGCAGCCAGAGAAATTTGCATGGCGCTCAATTATACATTAGCGAACATCACTTGGCAATCTGTTCATATCAATTTAATTGGATTTTAATACTGCCTGTGATCTTGTTTCCTAATTAACAGCAGCGGCTGGCAATAAAGCAGAAGCATGCACCCAGCAACACCTTTGATCCAGGCCATATGGACCTGCTTGGAGCTCATTGGTAGGGGGAGAGAAAATATCAGTCACCTAAATATGGGGCTCCGACAGGCGGCGGAAAGGGGAGCGTGTTTGTCGAGGCCGCTGTGTCCACGCACGTGTGAATGTGGGTTTTTCTCACATCATTCCTGCATCTTCAGCTGTTTGCACGCACATGTGTATGTATTTGTCGGACATGCCCATCGCTGTGTGTTGGTCTGGTTTTCTGGGCGTCTTCATTTGGGGGTGGGGGGATCAGCACGGCCCCCAGATGGCGGATATCACTCCTGCCTCGCGCCTTCATTGATTAATTTCTTCCCTGATTGGTTGTGATTACTGATAAATAAAACATGATCTGGGGATCAGATGCAAATGAGCTCCGGGGGGTTGAGAAGGGCTGTTGATTGCTTTCTCAAATCTGTTTATTTCGTGCCCCACTGCCCTCCACTCTGGATCGGAGGCCAGAAAGAGGCCAGGACATGCTGGGCTTTTTTGAGCAGATTCTTTGCATGTGATTCCTGAATGTCACATCCAGATCTATGTTCTGCTAAGTTCATCTAAAGTAACTCTAGAAAACAACATTTGAATGTTTAAGTCCTTCGACAGGGCACGTTTCTGAGATCGGATTCACGTGGTGAAGTCTGTGCTTGTTCTGAAGACGACGGTTTAGATGGACTTGAGCTCCATGTAGTCGTATCTGTCACTGAGCTGCTTCAGAAACGAGACCACTGCATTTATTTGATATGAATTTCTTTCAAACAGAACAGTTTTTATTTGTTTGTATCAGTGAGCTCACAGATGAGGTCCTTCAGTTAAAGAAAGAATACACGTCTGACTTTTCCGGATTTATTTTTATATTTGTGTAACACTGTAGAAACCACAGAATTTACCAGAATACGTCCATATAGGTCACGGATATATATATATATATATATATATATATATATATATATATATATATATATATATATATATATATATATATATATATATATATCATTTCAAAGGTTCTTCCTCTCCTGGGTAAATACTAGTGACTTTCTCTGGAGACTCAACACCAGCTGATTCAGCACCCATGGGAGTCTGTGCCCTCACTTGGAAATCCAGGTTTTTATGGGGAAAATGTTCATTTATAATTAGACAGATTTACTACATCTGCAAACTGAGGAGGGGGGAAAAGATTATTTACTTATTGAACAAAATAAACAAAGCAGGTCTGTGGTAACATCATCCCAGACAGAAATCAGCTTGCAAGGAATTCGGTGGTGTAGGGTAGGGTCTACCCGGGTGGGAGGACCATCCTCAGGTTTCAGGTCTGAGGAAAAAATCTTTCTAAAATTCCACTGAAATTCATTGTTGCATCAAATAAACAGTATAACAGATTTCTGCCCCCAATGCAGACGGTTTTAGCAATAATTCCTATTCTATTTGATTTATCTGCAGTGTACACTTGATTTCCTTATGCAAAGTTTACACGTTCAACTTGACATTATTACCCCAGTTTAGAGAGGCCTCTTTGTTCAAAGTCAATTAAATGGCGACGGAACGCTGCTTGGATTTATAAGAGGCAAAAACTGTGCTTCAGAAGAGGGAAAGAAGAGATTTCAAAAGCAAATAAAGCCTTTTACAAGTGCAAGGAATTTTAAAGACAATGCATAAATCTCCATCTCAATCTGAAATCTCTCTCTCAGAACACCAGACTTCCAAACATCCAACCGGGAGCTTTCATCCAGAAGAAATGGTGCATTTTACATGATAAACAGTATCATTTTACAGCAGAATGTGGATCTAAAATGGTCTAGTGACATCAGGCAGGTGGATGAAACTCTTTTAAAACAGAACAATTTCTAGCCAGTGTCTCAGTCTGTCTACGGATGGATGGATTGTACCTGGAGGCTTTTATCCTGACGATCCGGCACCGCTGAAAAAGTGCTATAAGGCACGTCTCCTCTAGCTGCTGAGTTCACACCACAGACTGTATAAGAAGAACTGGACAACTCCGCGACAACGTCCCTGAAGAGTGCCTTTAAAGCTTCGACCTTTGAACTATGGTGGCAGCTGATTTTAATTTACATTCATTTAGATCAAATTGTCCAAACATCCTAATTTCAGGGAAGCTTCCATGACACCTGTGGTCACTCTGCCTGCTGCCAGAAAGACAGACACCCACAACCAGCCACGCTGGGCTGTTAGTACAATAACACAACATTTATGAATGACTATGTTCTGTTACATCTGTTTATCTGTTAGATCTGTTTATCTGTTAGATCTGTTAGATCTGTTTATCTGTTTATCTGTTTATCTGTTTATCTGTTTATCTGTTAGATCTGTTAGATCTGTTAGATCTGTTATATATGTTTATCTGTTAGATCTGTTTATCTGTTAGATCTGTTTATCTGTTAGATCTGTTTGATCTGTTAGATCTGTTTATCTGTTTATCTGTTAGATCTGTTTATCTGTTAGATCTGTTAAATCTGTTTACCTGTTAGATCTGTCAGATCTGTTATATCTGTTTATCTGTTAGATTAGTTTATCTTTTAGATCTGTTAGATCTGTTTATCTGTTAGATCTGTTAAATCTGTTTATCTGTTAGATCTGTTAGATCTGTTAGATCTGTTTATCTGTTAGATCTGTTTATCTGTTTATCTGTTAGATCTGTTAGATCTGTTAGATCTGTTAGATCTGTTATATATGTTTATCTGTTAGATCTGTTTATCTGTTAGATCTGTTAGATCTGTTAGATCTGTTAGATCTGTTAGATCTGTTAGATCTGTTATATATGTTTATCTGTTAGATCTGTTTATCTGTTAGATCTGTTAGATCTGTTTATCTGTTAGATCTGTTTGATCTGTTAGATCTGTTTATCTGTTTATCTGTTAGATCTGTTTATCTGTTAGATCTGTTAGATCTGTTAGATCTTTTTTCACAGCTAAGAAGCAGAAGCAGTTGGAATCCAACGTGCAGTTACCATGGATGTGAAATGTAACTATGGAGATCAAAACTGTTTTTGTACCAGACTGCAAATATGTTTATTATTACTTTTACATTGAGGTCAATGGAAATCTGGACCCTAGCGGTCGGTAGAGGAACCGCAGATCTGGATCCGGACCCTGAGGTCCAGTACGGGACCCATCTGGTCGGTAGAGGAATCGCAGGTCCGGATCCGGACCGTAGCGAATGGTAGAAGAACTTTTCCTGCTTCCTGATAAATTCAACCTGGAAGTTGGGCAGACTTTTTCAATGTTCCTGAAGATATTTCACCTTTGGTCCACAAAACATCATCAGTTCATTGAAGAACAGAAGAAAAGAAGTCCAGTTATCTTCACTGAAGTCTCTTAACCAAATGATATATATATATATTTATGACAGGAGAAAATATGAAACAGAATTTAAGTGTTTGTAAATTTACAGTAGTGATTTTATATAAATGAGGGAGAAGAATTAACAAAAAGGATGCAAAAGTGTCAAGAAGCACATCCAAAAGTTGGAGAACAACAGCGATTTCGTGTGTGTGAGTGTGTGCGTGAACCTCGGTGGATTAAAGGTCTTTTGTACCGAGGAAAAAGCCCAGGGGGCTTTCATTTGAGGACGACTTAGGATCTTTTCTTTGCAAATTAAATTATTCCCTTCAACTGGAATGTGAGGTTTTCAAAGCGTTGTGTTTCATCTCTATCAGCCACATGCAGCCTCATATAAGCAGCGTCATCGCTGTAGTTTGGATCCTCTCCACGCAGCATTGTCCTCCAAGTGGAAATGGGAATTCCCACCTTATTTTTTATCAACATGTGGATGAGAATATTGTGAGCGTCTAAGCCCGAATCTGCAGCGTTTAAAGGAGCAGGCGTACAGTGATGACATGAAAGCTCACAGAAGAATCCATCCGTGGTGGAGCTCAGTGGTATGTTCCAGCAACATTCCAATGCTCCTATGCTTGATGCTCCAGCAATGTTGCGGTAATATTCCTGCAATGTTCCGAAAAAGTGCTAGTGACGTTCTGCTGATGTTCCACCAACCACTCCTGGGATGACTGAACACACTGTTGAATCTTTTTTACCTGTGAATAATCTTTTGATCTGCATCAGTTTGGGAAAGGAGATGAATGTGGACTTCAGGGGAGGCCACACCCCCTTTTATCACTGTTTTATCACTATTAAATACCAGGGCCTGCAGCACATCTCCAACAGCCTCACATGGGGCACCAGAGCATGAAGCATCATTATTGTTCTCAGTGTAGACCACTGAATTCCAAATAGTTTGGAAATGGATTTATAACCCTTTGCCGATTGATGTACATAAAAAAAAAAGCTTTAGGCTGAAGTCTTTCCCTTTTGGCATTGTGTTAACACACTCCTGAATGCTATTGTACAGATCCTCAATGTGTCCTGACTTTCCACTCAAGGGTTTGAGTGGAACCTGTTCGGCAGAGTGGAGGAACGTCACAGATGAACAGGGAAGTAGATCATGCAACCAGCAGCACTGAGACCAGGAGGATCTGGACCTGAGGCCTGATGTGAGTTCTTACGGAGGACCGGCACTGATAAGGCCGAGCGGCCAGGAAACCATCCGCTGAGACGGACAGCAGCAGATAGAGGGCTCTATCGGCTGACGGGAGTCAGTTTGGACGTGTTTGTGAGTATTGGCCTCTTCTTTTTGACAGGGCCTGTCCGCCGACGAGGGATCGTTTTCTCATTAAACCCCCCTCCCTAATCCTCCCTCTCGTTTGAAACCACCTCTCCTCTCTCAGCCTTTACTCTCCCTCCTCTATCTACACTTTCCTCCTCCTGCCAGCTCTCTCTTTTCTCTTTATCAATGAGTATCCCACTCCTGACACTAAAGACTTAACATCAAATGAACTTGGAAATCCATTTTCACACTTTTGGCTGCCCATTCCAGGGCTTTGTGGGTTTCTTCTCCTGCTTCAGAGGAGGTGGAGAGTGGTTCAGAGTTGCCTTTGTTCGTCTGCCCTCTGGCCCTCGATGCCCAGGCTGCCGGTACCTCCGGGAGTCGGCTGGACGAGATCAAACGGGCTCTGGCGAGCGGCGCCGGTACCTGGCCCCAAAAGATGCCCCCTGGCTCTCACAATTAAATCAGCGAGCTAAAAAAAAATAAAAAAAATCCTGGTACCGTCAATCAAAATAATTTACCCAGGCATGGTTGCTTTCTTAAAGGCGCACCGCTGCTTTCCTGACGGGTTCTGTCCACTTAATTTCAAAGCTCTTTATTCAAATCAGGGCTGAGGAGGAAGTGCCGGCACGCACCGCAACCGGGATTCTTATCCTCCAGCCTGCAGTTGTCTTCAAAAATAACATTCAGGAGGGGGGAGGAGAGGGGGGATGATAGGAGAGAGAAAAGAGGCGCCCGGTGAGGCAGCGTGTCATTTGAATAATACGCTGGACACTTTCAATCTCTCCGAACATAAGAGGGAAGGTTTTAATGCGCGCTGTGGCGGGAGGCACATGCAGCGGCCCCCTCCCCCGGCCGCCTCGCTGGCGAGCCGCCGAACAGACGTGTTCTGAAGTCAGATGGAGGTTAAACTCAATAGTTGTGTTGACCAAAGAAATGGCATGAATTTTAGAAAACAAACACAGCAGCGCTCGTCTTTGAGAGTGTCTCAACCACAATCTTTGTTTTCAAGCTGGTGCACTTGATTTGTGCATTTTTACGACATCCAGCATGAATTTCAAGAGGATATGTGAAGTTTCTTGAGTTGTTTTTCTGCCGTAATCTGTGTTAACCTGTACACTGTGTAAGAGGAAGTCGACGGTCCCGCCTGACATCAGTCCCCACAACTTACTCATTTTAGCCCGGCTAACTTTACATTTTACTGATTAAATCTCTCAAAACAGCCTCATTTCAAATGTCACCACTGAAATGACATCTGAAACATGTGCCGCTAGACTGAAACAAGAACCAGCGGAGCTCCACAGGGACCCGTCGTCACTCGGTGGCGTGCTACTCGCGGGCCGACCCGGGTTAGTTCAACCCACGGCCGCTGCAGCCAGCGACTGAGGGACGGACAACAACACTAAGGCTGCCAAAGGTAACGCGCTAACACATTAACACTATTATTTGTTAATGTCAGATTAACAAACACAAGTTTCCGGGAATATGATTCCCTGAAATTATGATTGAACTGATGTCCCAACCTGTAGTTTGATGCAACTGTAGCTGACTGTAAAAACATAATGAGGCATTGGTCATGTGACACATTGGTTTTATAAAAGTGATTTTGAAGGAATGTCTACTTTTTCCTCATCTGGCATGTTGCCATGTTGCTCTGGAAGCTGAGAGGAACATGCCCACCGTACGCCAATCAAACTTAGCTGTGGATACCAGAACAAACAAAACATGTTCTCTTTAGATTCTGAATCAGAAGATCATCAAGCAACCTGTTGAAGGTCATGGTGGGGGGTTCCTGAAAGAACCAGATGAAGGAACCAAGTGGACTGACTTTCCTCTGCTGCGTGGCCCACTTCAACAAATGCAATCAAGTCATGTCTACACCACTAGTGTAAACAATGAACTCGTACATGGAGGCGGGGCAAGACGTGAAGCTGTCAGACACACCCTCCATCGAGGGTTGCTGCAACTCTGTCATGTAAATCCAGAGATGGTCAGAAGTTCAGTCATCCAGGAGAGTCGCTGCTCCTCCACATTCAGTGGAGCCGGTTGAGGTGCTTCATCTGGTGAGGAAACCTTGCTATGTGTTTATTTTACATGTTTATTGGAAATTTGAGCATGGAGGTCAGTGGAGATTGACTCACTTTTAGAGCTAGCCTCTAGTGGCCAGTAGATGAACTTGCTACTTGGTTGTGAGATGTTTGTAGAGTTTTAATAGCAGTTGTTGAACCCTGGAAGTCCTCTCTCTCCTCTCCTGCATCTTCTTTGTTCCACAGAAGGACTCGGACCATTGTTCTGCGCTCCAATGTCCTCATGAGAAAAATCCTGTGACCACATCCAGCTGCACGGCGGGCGCACCGGGAAGCTTCTTTGAGGCTTTTGTGTTGGCCTGACAGACGGCGTGGTGTCGGTACCTAAATCACATAAAGTGGATTGTTCATGTTCTCCGTGCAGCTTCTGTCAGACTGCCAGAGAACCTCAACTAGTTTGCCGTAGTGACTTCAAGAATTCAAGAAAAAAAAGATCTGTCCTTGTCACATCAGTTTGAATATAAACACCCTGGATGGTGCTTCGAGGTTGCCGGTGTGTCCTCCAAACCTACGAAAGAAATATTCCTGGTTTCTTTGCAGATTTCCAGAGAGGAATATAAAAAAATGACCAGAATACCTTCTGACATGTTAAATAATATCCAAACACAATGGCGGATGCTGGGTTGTCACTATAAGGTAATCAGATTACTTACTTTTACCACAAGTAGCCTCTCTTCTCTTCTCTTCTCTTCTCTTCTCTTCTCTTTTTTCCTCTGGAGGAAATTGCAGCACACTCAAGCCTGCACTTCTCTTCTCCCTGAATAACTATCAAAAAAAAGAGAGATTCATCACTGACACAGAAAACAATGAAATCTGCTTCTCCAAGACAATTTTTTATCTAAATATACACTAAAATACATTTAACTGACCAAGAGGGGAGCGCGCCGCAGCTTCCAATAAACCAAGATAAAGCACTGCAAGGCTACTTTGATTTGAGCGTCTTGGAACTGAAAACAAAATGGACTCTTCTATAAATCATGATAATGCAGTGACTGTGGCGAGGGAAACGAAAGGGGGCGGCTATGCAATAAGAGATAAAAAGTAGGGCGTTAAAAAAGTGAACTTTGCTGTCATGGTACAGAAAAAAAAACAAAGACTCGTATGCCCCGGGGACGAGGCCAAACGATCATCAAAAGTGTATTGTGAGCGTCGTAGAGGTGGACGCCACGAAACCGGGTCGGTGCCAGAGTGACGGCAGGAAAACGTCTGTGAACTTCCTTTAGATTTACCACAAATGGGATCTGACCTTCATCTAAGTCACACTGACAGACAAACAGTATTTTTAATGTTTAAACATCCATCTGGCCACAGTTAGAAAAGCCGTCGAGACAGTTAAGTTATGTGGCTCATCTTCCTAGAAGTGGACATCCAGCCAAGATGACTCCAAGGAGAAAACACAGAATCCTCCACAAGGTCAAGAAAAACTTGTGAGAAACAGCTAAAGCCTGAAGACGTGACTGGAACTGGCAAACATCTATCTGTGAGTCTATCGACTTCAAAACATCATCCCAATTGGTGAAGCACGTTGGAGGAAGCATCACAACTGAGCTTGATCACTGCCTTACATCCAAGATGAAAAGTAACTTCCAGGTTTACCAGAATCTTCTCAGTAGAAGCTGGTGATGCAGCAGGACAATGATCCCAAACATGCAAGTAAATCACAGAATGATTTCAGAAAAAGAAAGTCCACCTCCTGGAGTGGTCCAGTCACAATCCAGACCTGAACCCCAGGGAAATGTAATGAAATGAGCTCCAGAAAAAAACCCAGACATCCCACAGATGTGTCTGAACTGAAGCAGTTGTGGAAAGAGGAATGGTCCAAGAGGAACGGTCCAAGAGGAACGGTCCAAGAGGAACGGTCGAGGAGGAACGGTCCAAGAGGAACGGTCCAAGAGGAACGGTCCAAGAGGAACGGTCCAAGAGGAACGGTCGAGGAGGAACGGTCCAAGAGGAACGGTCGAGGAGGAACGGTCCAAGAGGAACGGTCCAAGAGGAACGGTCGAGGAGGAACGGTCGAGGAGGAACGGTCCAAGAGGAACGGTCCAAGAGGAACGGTCGAGGAGGAACGGTCGAGGAGGAACGGTCCAAGAGGAACGGTCCAAGAGGAACGGTCAAGGAGGAATGGTCCAAGAGGAACGGTCGTGGAGGAATGGTCCAAGAGGAACGGTCCAAGAGGAACGGTCCAAGAGGAACGGTCGAGGAGGAACGGTCGAGCAGGAACGGTCCAAGAGGAACGGTCGAGGAGGAACGGTCGAGGAGGAACGGTCGAGGAGGAACGGTCCAAGAGGAACGGTCCAAGAGGAACGGTCCAAGAGGAACGGTCGTGGAGGAACGGTCCAAGAGGAACAGTCCAAGAGGAACGGTCGAGGAGGAACGGTCCAAGAGGAACGGTCGTGGAGGAACGGTCCAAGAGGAACAGTCGTGGAGGAACGGTTGTGGAGGAACGGTCCAAGAGGAACGGTCGTGGAGGAACGGTCGTGGAGGAACGGTCGTGGAGGAACGGTCGTGGAGGAACGGTCGAGGAGGAACGGTCGAGGAGGAACGGTCCAAGAGGAACGGTCGAGGAGGAACGGTCGAGGAGGAACGGTCGAGGAGGAATGGTCCAAGAGGAACGGTTGATGAGGAACGGTCCAAGAGGAACGGTCTAGGAGGAACGGTCCAAAAGGAACGGTCCAAGAGGAACGGTCCAAGAGGAACGGTCCAAGAGGAACGGTCGAGGAGAAATGGTCCAAGAGGAGCGGTCGAGGAGGAACGGTCGAGGAGAAATGGTCCAAGTGGAACGGTTGTGGAGGAACGGTCGAGGAGGAACGGTCGAGGAGGAACGGTCCAAGAGGACGGTCCAAGAGGAACGGTCCAAGAGGAACGGTCGAGGAGGAACGGTCGAGGAGGAACGGTCCAAGAGGAACGGTCCAAGAGGAACGGTCGAGGAGAAATGGTCCAAGTGGAACGGTTGTGGAGGAACGGTCGAGGAGGAACGGTCGAGGAGGAACGGTTCAAGAGGACGGTCCAAGAGGAACGGTCCAAGAGGAACGGTCGAGGAGGAACGGTCGAGGAGGAACGGTCCAAGAGGAACGGTCCAAGAGGAACGGTCGAGGAGGAACGGTCGAGGAGGAACGGTCCAAGAGGAACGGTCCAAGAAGAACGGTCGAGGAGGAACGGTCGAGGAGGAACTCTCCTGTTTTCCTGCTCTATCCGGCTGGTCTTCAGCAGGAGGGTACCCCCTTATGATCCAGGTCCTGGTCCAGGTTTCTTCCCTCTTAAAGGGGAGTTTTTACCTGCCGTTGTTTATGTAATAATTGATCAGGGGTCTGGTATCTGGAAAGCACCTGGAGACAACTTGTTTTGTAATAGAAGCTTTATAAATAAAATTGAATTGAACTGAATTGTACCATCCAAGAGGAACAGCTGTGGTTGGTGTCTGGGTTCTAACAGAGCCTTTCTTACACCCCTACAATAATGTTTACCAACAGAGACTACATGAGTCTATTTGAATACCCATGAAACCCCTAAATATCTCTTTGATGGAAAAATGTTGGGTTTATTCCAAAGGGTTCACTTAGTTTTTGCTGCCACTATACCCATAGGCATGAGAGCATTTCTACAGGAGGTGGACAGCTTCAGAAATGTTTCCATCGCAGACTGTACAAGGATTAGCAGCAGACATTTATCTTTGCATAGTCAGATTTACATAATTTTTTTAAGTAGTAAAGAACTCATCTTTGAACCCAGACAGAGGTAACAGAAGTTTTTCCCCTGAGGGACTAAACTCCACTGATGATGGATCATACAGGAGAAATGAAGGAAGCCTCTGGGCTTTAACCCTGTCTGCAAATGTGAAATGTTCAAATCGAGTAAAGATCCTTCAGAAAAAGGAAACTGATCCCTGAAAAACTGAGTCTGTATCCAGACTGGTTCCTGTACCGACCACTAAGGTCTTCATCCAGAACTGCGGTTCTTCTACCGACCACTAGGTTCTTCATCCAGACCTGCGGTCCTTCTACCGACCACTAGGTTCTTCATCCAGACCTGCGGTTCTTCTACCGACCACTAGGTTCTTCATCCAGACCTGCGGTTCTCTTACCGACCACTAGGGTCTTCATCCAGACCTGCGGTTCTCCTACCGACCACTAGGTTCTTCATCCAGACCTGCGGTTCTCCTACCGACCACTAGGTTCTTCATCCAGACCTGCGGTTCTTCTACCGACCACTAGGTTCTTCATCCAGACCTGCGGTTCTCCTACCGACCACTAGGTTATTCATCCAGACCTGCGGTTCTCCTACCGACCACTAGGGTCTTCATCCAGATCTGCGGTTCTTCTACCGACCACTAGGTTCTTCATCCAGACCTGTGGTTCTCCTACCGACCACTAGGGTCTTCATCCAGACCTGCGGTTCTTCTACTGACCACTAGGTTCTTCATCCAGACCTGTGGTTCTCCTACCGACCACTAGGGTCTTCATCCAGACCTGCGGTTCTTCTACCGACCACTAGGTTCTTCATCCAGACCTGCGGTTCTCCTACCGACCACTAGGTTCTTCATCCAGACCTGCGGTTCTCTTACCGACCACTAGGTTCTTCATCCAGACCTGCGGTTCTCTTACCGACCACTAGGTTCTTCATCCAGATCTGCGGTTCTTCTACCGACCACTAGGTTCTTCATCCAGACCTGTGGTTCTCCTACCGACCACTAGGGTCTTCATCCAGACCTGCGGTTCTTCTACTGACCACTAGGTTCTTCATCCAGACCTGTGGTTCTCCTACCGACCACTAGGGTCTTCATCCAGACCTGCGGTTCTTCTACCGACCACTAGGTTCTTCATCCAGACCTGCGGTTCTCCTACCGACCACTAGGGTCTTCATCCAGACCTGCGGTTCTTCTACCGACCACTAGGTTCTTCATCCAGACATGTGGTTCTTCTACCGACCACTAGGTTCTTCATCCAGACCTGCGGTTCTCCTACCGACCACTAGGGTCTTCATCCAGATCTGCGGTTCTTCTACCGACCACTAGGTTCTTCATCCAGACCTGCGGTTCTCCTACCGACCACTAGGGTCTTCATCCAGACCTGCGGTTCTTCTACTGACCACTAGGTTCTTCATCCAGACCTGTGGTTCTCCTACCGACCACTAGGGTCTTCATCCAGACCTGCGGTTCTTCTACCGACCACTAGGTTCTTCATCCAGACCTGTGGTTCTCCTACCGACCACTAGGGTCTTCATCCAGACCTGCGGTTCTCTTACCGACCACTAGGTTCTTCATCCAGACATGTGGTTCTTCTACCGACCACTAGGTTCTTCATCCAGACCTGCGGTTCTCCTACCGACCACTAGGGTCTTCATCCAGATCTGCGGTTCTTCTACCGACCACTAGGTTCTTCATCCAGACCTGCGGTTCTCCTACCGACCACTAGGGTCTCCATCCAGACCTGCGGTTCTTCTACTGACCACTAAGTTCTTCATCCAGACCTGCGGTTCTCTTACCGACCACTAGGTTCTTCATCCAGACCTGTGGTTCTCCTACCGACCACTAGGGTCTTCATCCAGACCTGCGGTTCTTCTACCGACCACTAGGTTCTTCATCCAGACCTGTGGTTCTCCTACCGACCACTAGGGTCTTCATCCAGACCTGCGGTTCTCTTACCGACCACTAGGTTCTTCATCCAGACCTGTGGTTCTCCTACCGACCACTAGGGTCTTCATCCAGACCTGCGGTTCTTCTACCGACCACTAGGGTCTTCATCCAGATCTGCGGTTCTTCTACCGACCACTAGGTTCTTCATCCAGACGTGCGGTTCTTCTACTGACCACTAAGTTCTTCATCCAGACCTGCGGTCCTTCTACCGACCACTAGGTTCTTTATCCAGACCTGCGGTTCTCCTACCGACCACTAGGCTCTGAATCCAACAATGAGTTAAGGTCCATTTATACTCCATTGTCATACGATTGAACATCCGTCTTTTCTAAATGTTGTTTCTGTCACTGTTCTTAGTTCTAACATTTGTATGGTTGTTTAGCAGCACTTCCACCAGGGGGCAATGATGAGTCAATCACTTAATAATGAACAATATAAAGAGAGAGATGATGAGAACCGTTTTATTTGATCAATGGATATATTTACTGGATCAATGTTTTATTTACACAACTTCAGAGGAAACAAACATAACAGTAGAACGGCGTTGGAGTATGAGACCACTGAACCAGTCAGAACAAAAATGTTGAATTCTTACAGAGTACAAGTAGAGAGTATAAATGGACCTTTAACCTTCATTGACCTCCATATAAAAATGTCCAACTCCAGGTGTACTTTCCCAGGTTTGTGCTGATAGAGGGAACGAGAGACCAGGGGATCTACACAACACGTCCTAAGTTAATCAAATATCCTTTCACATTATTTTGAAACTTATCGTTTCACATCAAAAAGACACTTGTGGCCCTGTAGCTTAGTTATAGCACTACTGATTGATTGTCCAAACGTCTGAAGTTAGTTTTGAGAAGAGGATACAGTAAGTCTGAGGGCTATGCATGGTGCAAAGAAGAATGAAGAGCTGGCCCATGTGGTGGATACATGGCCGCCAGACTCACACTGACAACACTGTCAGTCAAGGCCAAGTGTCTGAGCCAGCATTTGTAAATGGTCCCATGTGGGTTTGTCCGCAGGTTTCATGGATGTCCTATCTGAGTTTGGCTGTATGGAGTCTAGGGTCTACCCAGGGTTTAGGTGGGGTCCTGGGTGATTTGTTACTCAAACTAGTGGGGACCCACGGAATGTACCCCATTCTTAGCTCATGCCTGCTTGGTCCATGCTAGCTCATGCTAACTGAGGATGCTAACTCTTTTCAGTCCTCGTTTCAATAGTAACAACTGAAATGAGGTTGGACTCAGACTTTGAGAACAAGATAACGCCTGTGATGTCACTTACGGGTTTCTGAAGACAGTTTGAAGACTTGCTATTATAATGCTAGGAGCTAACAACCATCCCCAGTTAATCCAAAATGGTCAAATGGGTAGAAGAAGACGGCCCCGGACCAACCCGCCTTAGTTTAGTAACCTAAGCTAGCCACGTTAGCTTAGCACGTTATGCTAAGCTAGTGGTTAGCATCGTGATTAGCATGAGCTAATTACGAGAAATCGCTTTCTCGTGGTAACTGAGGTACGGTGGGTGTTTTCCAAGCAGCTGCCCGACTTTTCCGTTCTGCCCACTCAGATTTGAAATATTCTGCTTCCAAAGCTGCAACAACTGTGCTTCCAGATCTCCAGAAATGTTTGGAGCAGTTTCTTTGTTCGTCTGCGAGGTAGGAGGGGTTGCAGGCTCATGGCTGCGGATGAACTGGACTGCATCCTTCCAATGTTCCTCAACACCTCCGAAACAAAAGGGCAGAGCTGCTGGAGCGTGTCACTAATCAACCCGGAGCCACACGGCCAGAAAGAAATCGGGTCTCGTTATTCCACTCATCCCTCCGTACCAGGACTCAGACACATTTAAGACAACTTCTGAGCCAGTCACACACCAATCTGCTGCAGCAGCACCAATCAATAAGACTAATAACATTTGGGGTTCAATCATGCGTACATGTATGTTCTGGTCTCCCATCAGTCAGCGGGATGGAGTCGTAGCAGCTAATGTATTCACACCGACACAAAGATGGAGGGGGAGCTGGACTTGGTTGAGTAACCGTAATAATTGGAAAATGATTTTGATAGCCTGAAACAATCTAATATATTACAAAATTTTATTAAAATAATATCAAATCAAATTAACTGCTATTCCATAATGAATTAGGTAACACGTTAGGCAGATATTAATCGCTATTTCCTCCCGGAGGCCAGAGCAGGCTGGGAAGAAGATCAGGGGACAATGATTTAGGGGTGCAGGGAGGATAGAAGAGGGGGCGTCTGGGGTTATTAACTCAGCTCTTGCAGGTCGTTAGAGATCAGTAACGAAGGCAGCGAGGACACTTCTAAGAGGTGGTCTGGACATCTTTTACCATCTACTCCTTACGTTTACCTCCGGTTCCATCAATGCTTCGTTAAGAAAATGAAGCCCCCTGACCAGAACCCGGCTCTACCTGGCCCACATCCACTGGGACTGAATTCGATTGGCTCGCTGAAACAAGGCCCCCGCCCCACCCCTGAAACGGACCTGTAATTAGGCTGGCATGCCATGACTTAATCCTAGGCTGCTGCTGCTCCGTCTCCCTTTACTGGCATCCCGGTGGATGCCTACAGGGGCTTTTTCAGGCCCTTCATCTGGTACTTTTTAATGAAGTCCAGGTCCGATTCCTTTGAAATCGTAATCAGATGCCTGGCATGCAGCGCCGCGGCAGATATTTAATGCATCAGGCCCGGGCCTCAGCACAGCGAGTCTCCCGTTAATTCCATCATGTCAGTCAGTCGCTGCTCCTATGGACGTCGGAACAGTTGAATAAGCAGATGTCTGCTTTCTTACTGTAGCTTCGTGTTGACTTTTCACACATACAGTCATGGAAAAAAGTTCAAAACCAGGTTTAGGTCAGGTTCGTGACTAGGTCATTCCAAAAGCTTATTCAATGATCCGGTCTGATGTAGACTTTCTGCTGTGTTTGGGATCATTGTCCTTTTGCAGGACATCAGGACTGGGCAGCCCTGGTCCTGAAGGGCTGCTGATTAACCAGCCCGCCAGGACCAGGATTGCCCACCCCTGTTTTAGACTAAGGTGTCCCAGTGTTGGTGAGGAGTAATGCATCAAGTTGCTCTTGATATACGGACTTGCTCAAACACCCACAGCCACCAGTCCTGAAACCACAACACAACTCCCAGACCCTCATCCTGCCACCACCGTGCTTGACAGTGGGTGGGATTTGTCTCTGCTGAAATGCTGCGTTTGGTTTTTTCCAAACATGGTTCTGGACATTAAAAACCAGCATCTCCAAGTCTGTTACTTCATTTAGATCCAGTCATTGCAAACATGAACTTTCTAAAAGTCTTTGCGACATCCAGGTTATCAGAGTTCAATACCCCTGCAAGCAGGTACTTCCTACAGTTCTTTACATTTGACATTTCAGTTATTTCATTTTTATTACTTGTTCACTGATCCTGCTCATTTCATACATACTAAGTCTGATCATGCACGCAACTGTGTCCTTCTGTGACTGTTGTTATTCCCGCTTCTGCGGTCTCGTCACTTCCGCTGGGGGGAGTCCCGGGCCAGTCAGTGGCTCGGCTAACCGTGGTCACACGCTGGAATGGCTTCATTTAGAACCGCATTATCTGGTTCTAATAGCTGCGATTTCAAGAACTCCAGTTCAGTTCGACTACGGCCTGATTAAAGTGTATACGTGCCTTTTAATACTTAGACTTACTTAGACAATAATTAGACTTTCTCTGAGTGCATGTAAACGTGCTGAGTGAGAGAAGTAAATCCTGGATTTGTATCCTTTTGTATTCAAATCAATGACAACTACAAGGGTTAACGTTTGCACCCTCCTTTAATCCGGTCTATGAGCTCCAGACCAGAGGACTGCCAAACCATCTGCTTTTGTACAGGTCACCAGCTCATGATCAGCTCATCAATGCGGGTGATTAGCAGCACCTGGCTGCTGCTCTTAAATCCTATAGAAGCAGTAAGGGCATGTGTAGGACTGCCTACAAGTTTTCTTTTTGACTTAATCTTTGTTAACTAAATAAAACCATGGTGAACACCGTCACCAGACTTTGGTCCAGTTGGATAAGCAGCTCCACACCTGGTGAACAAGCTGTCGGCTCTAATATCATGTTTTCCTTTCAGACCTGGCCACATGCAGTCATGAGGAAATTACCTAAAGACGTTAAAGGAGGAGAGACGTGAACTTGTGCGAACTCGGTTCGCCCCTCTTGGGTTGCTGTGTCTGCGAGGATTAGAAGAAAAAGCTGATAACTGAAAGGACGACATTGCCGATGACGTTCTCAGCAGTGGCACGACTGACGAACTCTTATCCAGAGCTGAAGTACTCGTGGATGAGGCTTAACCTATTCCACAAGATCCAAGGGTTTTGTCAATTTAGGATCACTTTAGCAGGATTTTGGCGGTGTGGCAGCATGGATTATCATTGGCGGCCTGCAGCACAGCGGGGGTATCTGCCCCCGAACCTGTGATAATGGGGTCTACTCTCCTCATGAAGATAAGACGAGCTTCTTATCGAAGACATTGCAGGTGTTCACAAAGTCAATTCCGGGTGAAAGGCGAACAACTAGTGGGGATTTCAGCGTCGCCAGACGCTCTCAAACCGAACCTCCTCCCCAAAGAGGTTTCAGATACAGGAGGGGGAGGAAGCGTGCTGACAAGATTAAAAACCCCTCAATGAGGACGCGGCGTACTACACGTCACTGTCATCAAAATGTAGGCATGTCATCAAAGTTCCAGGGGAGAGGAAACCCCTGCAAGTTCCCCCTCAATGCAGTCATTTCCAAAAGTTAATGCCCCTTCTTTTAAATGCAGGGGAGGGGGAACATCTGTAGAGGGTCCGAGCTTCAGCCAATCCCACCTCAGGTGAGCTGTCTGCACCATTTCATTAACTACATTTAACCCCAAAAACGTAACGTGGGCAATCCCAAGTACCCCTAACCGCTTCTACAGGAACCAGATGTTGCTGATCGCCATCATTGACGAGCCGATCGCCAACATTGACGAGCAGAGCGTCATCATTGACGAGCCGATCGCCAACATTGATGAGCCGATCGCCAACATTGATGAGCCGATCGCCAACATTGATGAGCCGATCGCCAACATTGATGAGCCGATCGCCAACATTGATGAGCCGATCGTCATCATTGACGAGCCGATCGCCAACATTGATGAGCCGATCGCCAACATTGATGAGCCGATCGTCATCATTGACGAGCCGATCGCCAACATTGATGAGCCGATCGTCATTATTGACGAGCAGAGCGTCATCATTGACGAGCCGATCGCCAACATTGATGAGCCGATCGCCAACATTGATGAGCCGATCGTCATCATTGACGAGCCGATCGCCAACATTGATGAGCCGATCGTCATTATTGACGAGCAGAGCGTCATCATTGACGAGCCGATCGCCAACATTGATGAGCCGATCGTCATCATTGCGAGCCGATCGCCAACATTGACGAGCAGAGCGTCATCATTGACGAGCCGATCGCCAACATTGATGAGCCGATCGCCAACATTGATGAGCCGATCGTCATCATTGCGAGCCGATCGTCATTATTGACGAGCAGAGCGTCATCATTGACGAGCCGATCGCCAACATTGATGAGCCGATCGTCATCATTGATGAGCCGATCGTCATCATTGACGAGCAGAGCGTCATCATTGACGAGCCGATCGCCATCATTGACGAGCCGATCGCCATCATTGACGAAATGATCAACAGCGGATGTACAGACCTGGAATCAGGAGAACAAGTACCTCTGACACATGGATTTAAATCTAAGAGTCCATAAAAGAGGTGAAAGTTCAGGAGGTCTCAGTATTTTTCTGTCTCAGCTGAATGTTACTGGTGTCTGATTTCTGGTCCCTGTGGAACTAATGCTTAACAGCCACTGGCTCATCTGCGTTTGAGGGGCGGGGCTTACTGATAGTTTAATTGAACACAATTGAAATATGGTGATTTGACCCCCAGACAGCTCAATGATCTGAAGCAATCTGATGGAGCAAAATTCCTCCAGAACCCTGTTGAATCATAGAGAACATTAATATTTCATGTTTTTAAAGGTGGATCTCGAAGCTGTGAATCATGGGATACTAACTTTTGTTCACGACAGTACCTCCTTTCGCCACACTCCAGAAAAAGATCTGAGGAGGTGTGAAGGATGCATCACCCCCAACACCTCCAATTGCAGCTCTCAGCCCGAGGAAAAGTGCCAGAGAAACACAAAAAACAAGCCACTTTTTTATTTTTAATTACTAATTATTTCAGAGAGGCTTTAATGGCTTTATTTGCGCTGTCACAGTCATCAGAGGGAGAGACGGAGTGGTGGAAATGGAGGAAGTGAGGGAGGAAGGATTAGGTTTCTCCTGGGGAAAGCAGGGAGGAGGGAGGACAGCTCGTTCCTGATCCAGGGGGTTTTCAGGCCAGGGGGGCGACAGCTGCACTGTCTTTAGCCCGGATTTGAATTTGAATTCTATCTAACGATGCAGCGCCGGCGAGGACTTGGCAGGGCAGTCTGCTAATCTCCCAGACACAAATGCCTGGGCTTTTCTTGTGTGCCCTCGCCGAGATTTGAGTAATTAAAGTTAAATTGAAGGGAATAAAAAATATCCTTCTTGTACCCGGGCTGTCTTGCTAATGCCAAGTGTGAATAGTCAGGTTTGTCCTCAGAACTATAATCCCCAACGCTATTTCTCTCTAAAAAGCTGAGGTGCCGCCAAGTTTTTTTTTTTTGCAAGCTCTAAAGACAGTGATAAGGCGAGGCCTGCAGCCTTTCATCTGCCAGGCATCTTTAAGAAAAGGTGAAAGAAAAGCAGCAGCGTCTCTGTGTGGAAGTGGAAATGACCGGCGGTTCGATGCCGGCGACGTCCGCCCGAGCCGAGCCGAGCCGGAGCCGGACGAAGCTGCTGTATGGCTTCTCCGGACTTCAAAGACGAGACTGTGTTTTAATTTGATAGAAATAATCCTCAGAGAATTAACTGTGGACTGTTTCACTGTTAAATACGAACTCAGCCACCGTGACATCTCCCAAATGGGGTTAAATCTAATTATACACGTTCCCTGATTTCATATTTGTTTGTGTTTTTCTGCAAGAAGCATTGTGTTTATATATGTACAAACCAACATTTGACTTGGTTGAAAGAAGGAGAGAAGAGTTGCTGCTACGTAGTATTAGTGTGTGAATTAAGTATAAACTAGTTAGTAGCTCCCGGTCCGATAAATCTTAGGAAAAGCTGCAAAAACCTGCACCTGAGTCCGTGAGCTGGGAAGGAAGCGATGCATTTAGCTCCCGACCGCAGCAGGCACGATCAGCGCTAACCTTTATTCTGCGGCTTCGACACCAACTAACGGCCACTAAAACAAGACCGAAGTTCAGTGCGGTCGGGTTCTTATCCAGTGATCTCACAGACGGGTGCGCGGGGACGTGGGGACCAACATCTGTGCAGACGTCGGCGTATCAGCCGGACGGACAACAGGATTCTGTGGAGCAGCGTTGCTGATATTCAACTGCCAGCTCTGAGTTTCCGTCCATGTTAAGGTTTCGTCTGATAACTGAAACTTAAATCTACCTGTCCAGGTGTATCTGCTTGACCGCCAGTCCCCCACTCCCACCCTACATACCCTCTGTACCCTAACCTCTGGCGGGCCTGTCTTGACCTGTTAGGCCCATCCTCAACACTGCGTCGGTGTTTGGTGTAGTTCTTAGTTGTATGTGCCTTTCTCTCCATCTCTTCCTCCACTTTAGAGCGAACCGCGCCCGTCCTGATCCACCAGTCTGTTTGTTGATGGATCAGTCATTACGGCAGGGACTGGCGACGTAAACTCAGTCAACAGAGGAAGAATTAAGTTCTGGCGTGGCCATCTGTGAAACGGCGAGGCGGGGCTGCCTCTATATTAACCTGGGACGGTGTGAAATGCAGCAGTATGTGTTTACGAGTGCTGTTTGCAGGTTAAAACCTCCTCCTGGTTGTTTTCTTTCCTAACTTCCAGCCAGAGTTGCCTGAAGCTGGTTCTTCTGCAACATTCCTCTTTCTCCAGCTCTGTCTTCCACATTTTTTCCTGGTAATTGGAGAAGGTGGAACTAAAGTTGCGAGTGTAAACCAATTCTTCAATTTGCCATCGTCGCCTCTCCTCCAGCTCCCACTTAGATCTGATTCTCTCTACAAACACCCATCTTCTTCACCTCCTCTCCAGCCTCCCTTTCTTTTTAACTCTTTCTAAACATGCTCCATCCATTTAGCCGATTCATACACAGGTATTTTTCTGGATTTTACCAAATTCATGTCTGTCAGAGTTTTATTCTCATTCCTTTGATTAAACCTGGGAGGAGTGGACACATGTTGGACACAAGTTCACATAAAAAGACACCTGCGGGGATGTTGTGGTCTCTTTGAGCTCGTACTCAAGAGCTGACATTGGTGAGCATCTTTGATGAGTCTTTGACTTGAATGCCGGGCGCTGAGTGATGACATCAACCCATCAGCGAGCTCACCACCATGCAAGTCCTGCCTTAAATCATCCTTAAAATGCATTAAATCTGGGTGGCCCTGAATAGAGAGAAGCAGATCTAAGTCACAACAGCCACACATAAGAAACATAAGACAAAAGTACAACCGAGAGGAAAAATATTCAGTCATGTGGTTCATCTGCTTAGGATGTCTCCTGGCTGGACACACTGGAGAGATCTCTTGGCTGACTTAGGAACATCTCTGTATTCCCCTCAAAGGTCTGGAGGAGGTGGCAGGGGAGAAGAAGTCTGGGACTCTCTACTTTGAGACTGCTGCCCGCAATCTGAACCTGGATAAGAGGAAGTTGATGGATGGATGGACGGACGGACGGACGGACGGACGGACGGACGGACGGATGGATAGATCGATGGATGGATGGATGGACGGACGGACGGATGGACGGATGGACGGATGGATGGAATAAATGACAAAATGGGATAGAATAAGACCTGAACGGATCATGTCTTGGGTCCCTGAAGCTTCGAGGTGTTGTGAGAGGGAATGACAACAACACAAAGTGGTAAACGGTTGCAGAGCTGAAATGCTCGCATGGATGTTTATTGACTAATGAAATAAGGTTAAATAAACCAGTTTAAAGCTTCAAATCCTTCCAATGTTCCAAATCTCTTGAAACGTGCTTGTAGATGTTAATATACTCCTGTTTGGCCTTGTCTTGGATTTTTGTCCAATAAAATTCCCAAATCTGGACCTAAGGAGGAGTGGAAACTGACTGAGACATGGAGGGAAAACAGGAACAAAGTAAAAGGCTTCCTCCTCCAAGTTCAACCCCTGGTGCCGCCGCAAGCTGTAATTAATTACCACAGACAGGTTCGCATTCAAAACAGTATTCCATCTCTGTGACGCCTTGGAGGTCTTTTTGCCAATAAAAGCAGGTATTCATCAGATGAAACCCTGTCCAAGGAAAGCTTTGTGAAAGTGTGTTTAATTTATATCAAAGTCCCTGCATAAACTGGGAGGTTGTAAAATGTCCCAATTAGCCATCTGTGATTGTCAGGAGGAGGTTTGATGTATGAGCCTATCAATACAGCACAACTGCAGGCCGGGCTGGAGCGTCACACTGTAATCCAGGCTGCACATGGCGGAGGAGCGGCGTCTTACACGCCGTTAGGGAGAGCTGTTCACTCGAGGCAGAGCCGCTGAAACCGTGGAGACGACGTCATGTCGGGCGTTTATCTGCTATAAAGTCTGACACCCCTGCCTGTAACGTTTATCGTGACATCTTCACGATTCACGCCTGAAACCACACCTGGACGCCCGATAAAATCCAGATATCAACCACATTAACCGTCTACTTTGACATTTCTGGACATTTATTTACACACAGCCGCCTGAAGGCCCCAGCACAGCATTTCAGCCAGGTTCAGATCTGGACTTTGACTAGTCACTCCAAAACCTGGAATCTTTTTTACTTTCAACCCATATTTGGGATCATGGTCCTGATTCTGAATCGGTTCCAATGACTGAAAAATGTCCAGGTCTTGTGGCTGCAAAATAAATAAAAAAATAAATCATCCCTCCACCACCGTGCTTGACAGTGAGGTGTTTCTGAGGTGTTTCTGCTGGTTTCCTCCAAACATGGTTCTGGACATGAAGACCAAACCTCTCCAGGTTGGTCTCATCTGTCTAGAGGACGTTGCTCCAGGAATCTGCTGGTTTGTTTAGATGCAGTTTAGTGAACCTCAGTGGTGCTTCCATGTTCTTCTAAGACAGAAGAGGTTTTCTCCTGGAAACTCTTCCAGACAAACCATCCTGTCTTCTAATTGTGATGTCCTGGCTCGTCCAGTCAAATCATGCCGAATTATTAGGTATACATAAAAATATTTGGGGTATATAGAAGTGGAACTGACAAGTGGAATCTGAGGAAGAGGTAGAATTTTAAGGACGCTTGGAGGGTAAGACACATCAGAAGGTATGTGAAAGATGAGTACTTCATGGTCCTTAAGTCCATCTATGAAACGAGATGGAGCATTTGGAATAAAGCATGAAGACAGGTGAAAACAAGCATAAAACACTGCCTGATATACCTGTCTAAACTATCCCCCAAAGCGTCACCTCAGTGGTTTGGCCTTCTTCTGATTGTGCTTTAAAGGACTATAACGTTTAACATGCTCAGTGAGGCCTGTAGATGTGGGATATAAACTTCTAGGTAGATTGAAGACTGCCTTGAATTTTTTCCACATTTGTCTTCTGGTAGAACGGTAAATCCAAAAAAGTTTAGAAATTGTTTTATAATCCTTTCCAGATTGATGTATAGCAACAGTTGCTTCTCTATAACCATTGCTGGTGTTGTTCCCTCTTGGCATTCAGTTAAAACACACCTGAATGCTCCGGACCAACAAACTGCTAAAACATCTGGTTTTATGAAGGTGTGCAGACTAATGATCAGTCTATCAATGATGTTGATCAGAAGCTCTTGGCTCTTAAATTATAGGATCCAGTAAAGAGGTGCTTAGGACGTTTCACATTTTTAAATTAAATAAATAATACCAGAAGCAACAACAAAACAAATCAAACAAAAAACAAAAACAAGGAAGAAAAGTCAGTTTTATGTTTTCGTGTCTGTTTTTGTGCTTTTTATTCAAACACAGAATTATGAAGCTTTTTGTCCAAACATGACTATTTATACACCCAAATGGATTCGTGATGCATCCTCCTCTGCAAGAAACTAATTTGAAATATGATTAGCAAATTAAAATCAGGGATTAAATCAAGTCACACACACTTGTGTTTCGTCGTCTTTGTCCGTTGAACACCCGAAAGTTCCCGTTGGATGCTCGTCACATCAGTGAGAAAAGATCTGTGTAGTTCAATTTACTGCAAATAACTATTAGGAGACGTTTTGTAACAAGCCATAGATCCTTGCCTTAGCTCTAATCCAACACGATAAATCCCTTTACAGTTAAAAGTAGCCTTATCCTTGCATACGGCTGGGATCACAGTAATCAACACAGCCGATTATGCAGATGGAAATTACACTGCTACATATGAATATTTTCAATTATTCTGCTCCTAATAATGCAAGTCTGGGCTGAGATTAATAATTTTTTTCAATACTGGCTTACAAACAAGACATCTATTGCATGTTGAGTGGCAAGTCGTTGCGTTACGGCGGGACTTCTAATCCTGTTAGAGACTGAAAAACACATGAAAAGATCTCATTAAGATTTAAGTTGTTGCAGGATCATCAGAACGTTGGCACGGATGTTCTGATACGTTGCATCCCATCAGGATGTGACCCACATTGCTCCAACTGACTTAAACTTTAACAAATGTTGAAAGAAAGCAGATCTCCCATCATCTTTGTAGTGTTTTTGAAATTTTAGATGAATATTTTGTTTTACAGAGAAGTTTATTAACTTCTTTTCAGCTACAGTAGAAACCCCTCAAAACCACTTGTTTTTGTTGCAGTGTA
>CM026210.1:1000812-1015792 GCA_014839995.1 Xenentodon cancila | reverse complement strand
GCATACATAAATTTCTACCAAATCTGCCTGAAAAGAATCGTAGACTGAATTCAATTCAATTCAATTCAATTCAATTCAATTCAATTCAATTCAATTCAATTCAATTCAATTCAATTCAATTCAATTCAATTCAATTCAATTCAATTCAATTCAATTCAATTCAATTCAATTCAATTTTAGCGTCTATTACATAAACAGTGGCAGGTAAAAACTCTCCTTTAAGAGGGAAGAAACCTGGACCAGGGCCTGGATCATAAGGGGGAAGAAACCTGGATCAGGACCTGGATCATAAGGGGGAAGAAACCTGGACCAGGACCTGGATCATAAGGGGGAAGAAACCTGGACCAGGACCTGGATCATAAGGGGGAAGAAACCTGGACCAGGACCTGGATCATGAGGGGGAGGAAACCTGGACCAGGACCTGGATCATGAGGGGGAGGAAACCTGGACCAGGACCTGGATCATGAGGGGGAAGAAACCTGGACCAGGGCCTGGATCATGAGGGGGGACCCTCCTGCTGAAGACCAGCCGGGTAGAGCAAGAAATAAGAAAGAATAGAGACATAGAGACACCGTCAAAGGTACAAGACAGGATACAATAGTAGATACACACTACTTGAATCTTTTTTTTAATTTCAACCAGAACATCAGAAAATTGCGGGCCCCTTGCCGTTAAGTACTTCCTTATGAGACCTTTTTTCTAGATTCCTGATGAAGATGACGTTTCTAATCTAAAATGATCTCAGCAACTACAAGGTGGATCCTAAAAAATCTGTTATCAAAATAAACGCACGTGAGATTCCAGCAGAAGTGTAAACCACTATTGGTTTTGTGACTCATTTCAACTTAATACTCAATTAATCTGAATAAACACTGTCGGCCTACTTAAAACAAGACATTAGCAGCTTCTGAGTTTGAAATACCATAAATCTCCAATATTTGAACCTCAATAGTGTCACAAGTGAGTGCCAATCCTAATCCTAACCTATCCTAATCCTAACCTATCCTAACCTAACCTAATCTAACCTAACCTAACCTAACCTATCCTATCCTATCCTAATCCTAACCTATCCTAACCTAACCTAACCTAACCTAACCTAACCTAACCTAACCTAACCTAACCTAACCTAACCTAACCTATCCTATCCTATCCTAATTCTAACCTATCCTATCCTAACCTAACCTAACCTAACCTAACCTAACCTAACCTAACCTAACCTAACCTAACCTAACCTAACCTAACCTATCCTATCCTAACCTAACCTAACCTAACCTAACCTAACCTAACCTAACCTAACCTAACCTATCCTATCCTATCCTAATCCTAACCTATCCTAACCTAACCTAACCTAACCTAACCTAACCTAACCTATCCTATCCTATCCTAATCCTAACCTATCCTAACCTAACCTAACCTAACCTAACCTATCCTATCCTAACCTAACCTAACCTAACCTAACCTAACCTATCCTATCCTATCCTATCCTAATCCTAACCTATCCTAACCTAACCTAACCTAACCTGACCTAACCTAACCTAACCTAACCTAACCTAACCTATCCTATCCTATCCTATCCTATCCTATCCTATCCTATCCTAACCCAACCCAACCCAACCCAACCCAACCCAACCCAACCCAACCCAACCCAACCCAACCCAACCCAACACTACCTTACCTTACCTTACCTTACCTTACCTTACCTTACCTTACCTTACCTTACCTTACCTTACCTTACCTTACCTTACCTTACCTTACCTTGAGGCGTTAACCGACTGTCATGAAAAACAAAAGATTGTATGTTAGGTCAAGCTGGTACTGCATAGTAAACCACTAACACACAAGATCTGACAGAGCCAAAATCATTTTGACTTGTCACAGAGACTTTCAATGACTTTAGACTGGAGAGTTTTCCACTGGGACAAGATTTGTTACGGAGAAACTCTGTTGGCTCAGTGAGTTTGGTCTTAGCGTGGTCATATTTAAACTATATGTAATCTTTGTCCGGGCAACAAACTCTTACATTGTTAGAAGAAATTTTTAGGGGGAAAAGTAGAAACATCAGTGTTTTTGAAACATTCAAACAAGACCAGAGTTGGAAACCATAGCTGATGCGGAAGTAAAGGATTT
This sequence comes from Xenentodon cancila, assembly GCA_014839995.1. NCBI lineage: Eukaryota > Metazoa > Chordata > Actinopteri > Beloniformes > Belonidae > Xenentodon > Xenentodon cancila. The sequence continues at coordinate 1,013,665 of CM026210.1, read as the reverse complement.
TTGTTTTTGTTGTTTTTTTCCAGTTTCCTTCTCTGTTTTACAAGAGTTTTCAGGAGATGGAGGAATGTTTGTGTGAGATGAGACTGATACGTCCACAGATCCACGGAGCAGGCGTACTCGTCATGCTGAGTGAATAATTGCCACATTCTTCTGCATATTCATAAACGCCGCCGCTCTTTGGTTTGGTGGATGTGTGGCTGCAAGATGGAGCCGTTTTCAAAGGCAATTACATTTCTGGGAAGAGGGTCAGAGACGAGACCAGAGCACAACAAAATAAATTTCCTCTTCTTTTCGCTGAAATAACAATGAGAGCCAATACAGTGACAATGGACGCCGCCGACACATTTACAACACAAAGCAGCAAAAACACCGTTTCAGACTGTCAATAGGCTTTTGTGAAAAGAGAAATGCACCTGAGCTTCTCTGAAAAATATTTCAAAGAGCATTTTCAACAGGTGAGCTCACCATTTTTATCCACTTTTGCATGCAGAGAAACAAGTAGATACCTACAACACAAAATGATTCCACATTTGTTACCCAGGGAAAAAGATTTGTCTGAATTCTTTATGTTCAGCAAAGATTGTATAGTTTCCCAAAATATTATCTCAAAGGACAAAAACAACTGACTGTGTTCAACACAATACCTGCCAATGACTCCTAAATCATCTGAATTCCCTGACGTGAACAAGTCTAATGCCAAGTACATCAGCCTGGAAAGAGTTATAAAAACATTTTCAACCTACGTTTAGCATTATACAGCAGCAAAGATTATTCATAAGTGAAAAACGACCGTCAGTGGTCCCAGGAGTGGACGTCCCAGCTGATGTACCCCACGGTCAGACTGTGACATACCAAAAAAATGCCTGAGCTCAGTATTTCAACACAAACACCTCATAGGCACTGTCAAGCACGGTGGTGGAGGGATGGTGGTCTGGGGCTGTTTTGGAGCCAGAGGACCTGGACACCTTTCAGTTCCAGATTGGCTGAAATTGGGTCATGTGACAGGAAAAAGATCCTCAAAAGTCCTCGTCCTTCTCATGAGTGTTTGAATCATCTGGCCTGGGCCCGTCTAACATCAAAGCCAAAGAAACTGCCCTGACTCAGGTATGAACAGGGGACCTGTGAAGCGTGGCCAAGTTTCGGGTTTCAGTACGACGGGTGTGATGACTTCATTTTCATTCCTCTTGTTCTTTTTCTCTCTCCCTTCCTCTCCAGTAGGTCTTTGCTGCAGATGAATGGAAAATCAATAACATCTGCAGTGGCACCCCAAAGTGATAGAGTTAAACTTTAACACGCTCTTTGTTTTATCTCATCTTTATTTTTGCACTGTATACTGCTCGTCCTTTAACTATCACAAAGCAGACGGAGACGGGAGCAGGTGTAGGTGATGGGTGACCACACCGCTGTGTTCTTCATGATGTTCTGAAAACATGCAGTCCCTGACCATGACCCCTCAGCCTCTCTCCAGGTCCTGGTTAGAGGGGTCGGAGGTTGGAGGGGGTGAAGCCAAAGTTGCTCCCCAGAGCCCCTGAGGAGCAGCACGGTGAGCTTAACCTTTAACCTGTCCAACTGGTGGTTCAGAGGGGCAGTGGAGATCGACAGAACACGCAGGAGAAGCTGATTTTCAAGATTCCCCAACAGTCACATACTAAAGTTTTGCAAAAATATGAAGAAAAAAGTGAATATACATCTCTGAGATAATAGTTAAAGGTAACCGGAGCGGATTGCATGGTAGTGATGACGTGTGATAACAACTATGTATTTGTAAAGGTAGACGTTGAGAAGAAACCAGCTGATGAGGACTGAAGTGGACGGCTTGGCAGGTTTTCTCTCAAGTTTTCCCGTACCCACCTCCATGTCAGCTGACAACGAAGAAGTCGTAGATCAGCACTTGATGTCGGGACTGATTTATTCCGTAAGCAGCGTTCCAGTGTGATTAAACGGCGTGTACGTCTCCGGTCCAGCCTCCTACAGAGACCTACAGAGATATCAGCACTCTTGACATGAAAGATGACAACTCTCCCTTTCCACACTTCATCAGTGGAGCTGACCTTTGCAGACGGCCCCTCGCTGAGTGATTAAAGCCGAGTCTCAACACGGATGGTGGGGATCATGGAAATAAAGCTGTCCAGATGGGGAGGGAGAGGAGGCCACCTCCTGCTGCTTGGACTCCATTGTCATCTCCGTCCCTCCCTTCCTGTCGTGCAGTTCCATCAAAACAGCTTCTAGGTTATCTGCATTTTTATTTAGTGTTTTTATCCATCGCTAAAGAGCACATAAAAAATGTCAGTAGAAATTTTTAAAAAAACAACTGCGGTCCCAAAAAAGTCAGGACGCTGTGTAAAATGTAAATAAGTAATTTTTAAATCTCTTAGACTCAAATTTTATTCCCAATAGAACTTAAAAAACATATCAGATGTGGAGAATGAGACATTTTACTATTTCATGGAGTTCGTTTTGAATTTGATGGCAGAAACACATCTGTAAAACGTTGGAACAGGATAAAAAAAAAGGCTGGAAATGTAATTAACACAAATGAAAAACAACAAACAAGATGAATTATTTGCAGGTCAGCAAAATGACTGAATATAAAAGCAGCATTTCATTAGGAGTAAATGTCCCATCATGCTTTAGGAGTGAACAACACTTTTAATGTCTTTTTCTCTCAGTCTTTCTGTTGGTGAGCGGACTTGAGACTCCTCCGATGTTGTTTTCAGAACATCTCCGATTTTAATTTGAGGTGAAAAATCATGAGTGGAGAAGAACCCAGGCAGATGCCTGCAGAGGTTTGCAGCAGGAGCAGAGCTGCAAGACTGTAATGTACACTTCATACCTGCCCAAATGCTTGATAATCCCAGAGTGCACCTCCCTGGCCCCGGTCCAAAGCGCTCTGTAACCAACAGACAAAATAAAAAACGGTGGATGGATACCAGCAGAGGAGTGTCACTGGGGTGAGAGATTTATAACACGACTGGTGCAAACTGCTCGTAAATCAGCGCAAAAGGCTTTCAGGTGAGAGAGCTGGCATTTATGCAAGAACACAGAGATTTGAATGAGGAGGTGTGTGGAGATGCAGCTGTGGTGGACATGTAATGATGGAGCGCTAAAACGGTAGAGAAAAAGGGAATTTTCTCTTTTCCTGCAGTCCAGAATCAAGCTGAGACATGGCGAAGAAAACCCTTCGATGACTGAGTGATTAACTGAAACACAAAAACTAAACCCAGCCTTGACTTAGTTTGTCAATGAGGTGTCTCTGATGTGTTCAAAGACGGGGGAACAGAACCAATCCAGCATGAAGCTGGTGGATTTCAGCTTCAAACCTGCTCAGCACCGACAAACGCTGGGAGGAGACATCTACAAACGCTGGGAGGAGACATCTACAAACGCTGGGAGACATCTACAAACGCTGGGAGGAGACATCTACAAACGCTGGGAGGAGACATCTACAAACGCTGGGAGGAGACATCTACAAACGCTAGGAGGAGACATCTACAAACGCTGGGAGGAGACATCTACAAACACTAGGAGGAGACATCTACAAACACTAGGAGACATCTACAAACGCTAGGAGGAGACATCTACAAACGCTGGGAGGAGACATCTACAAACGCTGGGAGGAGACATCTACAAACACTAGGAGACATCTACAAACGCTGGGAGGAGACATCTACAAACGCTGGGAGACATCTACAAATGCTAGGAGGAGACATCTACAAATGCTGGGAGGAGACATCTACAAATGCTGGGAGGAGACATCTACAAACACTAGGAGACATCTACAAACACTAGGAGGAGACATCTACAAACACTAGGAGACATCTACAAACACTAGAAGACATCTACAAACACTAGGAGGAGACATCTACAAACACTAGGAGACATCTACAAACACTAGGAGACATCTACAAACACTAGGAGGAGACATCTACAAACACTAGGAGACATCTACAAATGCTAGGAGGAGACATCTACAAATGCTGGGAGGAGACATCTACAAACACTAGGAGACATCTACAAATGCTAGGAGGAGACATCTACAAATGCTGGGAGCAGACATCTACAAATGCTGGGAGGAGACATCTACAAACACTAGGAGACATCTACAAACACTAGGAGGAGACATCTACAAACACTAGGAGACATCTACAAACACTAGGAGACATCTACAAACACTAGGAGGAGACATCTACAAACACTAGGAGACATCTACAAACACTAGGAGACATCTACAAACACTAGGAGGAGACATCTACAAACACTAGGAGACATCTACAAATGCTAGGAGGAGACATCTACAAACGCTAGGAGGAGACATCTACAAACACTAGGAGGAGACATCTACAAACACTAGGAGGAGACATCTACAAACACTAGGAGGAGACATCTACAAATGCTAGGAGGAGACATCTACAAATGCTAGGAGGAGACATCTACAAACGCTGGGAGACATCTACAAACGCTAGGAGACATCTACAAATGCTAAGAGGAGACATCTACAAATGCTAGGAGGAGACATCTACAAACGCTAGGAGGAGACATCTACAAACACTAGGAGGAGACATCTACAAACACTAGGAGACATCTACAAACGCTAGGAGACATCTACAAACGCTAGGAGGAGAAATCTACAAACGCTGGGAGACGTCTACAAACACTAGGAGGAGACGTCTACAAACGCTAGAAGGAGAAATCTACAAACACTAGGAGACATCTACAAACGCTAGGAGGAGACATCTACAAACGCTGGGAGGAGAAATCTACAAACGCTGGGAGACGTCTACAAACACTAGGAGGAGACGTCTACAAACGCTAGAAGGAGACATCTACAAACACTAGGAGACATCTACAAACGCTGGGAGGAGACATCTACAAATGCTGGGAGACGTCTACAAACGCTAGGAGACATCTACAAACGCTAGGAGACATCTACAAACGCTAGGAGGAGACATCTACAAACGCTAGGAGGAGAAATCTACAAACGCTGGGAGGAGACATCTACAAATGCTGGGAGACGTCTACAAACGCTAGGAGACATCTACAAACGCTAGGAGACATCTACAAACGCTAGGAGGAGACATCTACAAACACTAGGAGACATCTACAAACGCTAGGAGGAGACATCTACAAATGCTAGGAGGAGACATCTACAAATGCTAGGAGGAGACATCTACAAACGCTAGGAGACATCTACAAACGCTAGGAGGAGACATCTACAAACGCTAGGAGGAGACATCTACAAACACTAGGAGAAGACATCTACAAACGCTAGGAGGAGACATCTACAAACGCTAGGAGGAGACATCTACAAATGCTAAGAGGAGACATCTATACATGCTAGGAGGAGACATCTACAAACGCTAGGAGGAGAAATCTACAAACGCTGGGAGACATCTACAAACGCTAGGAGACATCTACAAACGCTGGGAGACGTCTACAAACGCTAGAAGGAGACATCTACAAACGCTAGGAGGAGACATCTACAAACGCTAGGAGGAGACATCTACAAACACTAGGAGACATCTACAAACACTAGGAGGAGACATCTACAAATGCTAGGAGGAGACATCTACAAACGCTAGGAGGAGACATCTACAAACGCTAGGAGACATCTACAAACACTAGGAGGAGACATCTACAAACGCTAGGAGGAGACATCTACAAACGCTGGGAGACGTCTACAAACGCTAGGAGACATCTACAAATGCTAGGAGACATCTACAAACGCTAGGAGGAGACATCTACAAACACTAGGAGACATCTACAAACGCTAGGAGGAGACATCTACAAATGCTAGGAGGAGACATCTACAAACGCTAGGAGGAGACATCTACAAACACTAGGAGAAGACATCTACAAACGCTGGGAGGAGACATCTACAAACGCTGGGAGGAGACATCTACAAATGCTGGGAGACGTCTACAAACACTAGGAGGAGACGTCTACAAACGCTAGAAGGAGAAATCTACAAACACTAGGAGACATCTACAAACGCTAGGAGGAGACATCTACAAACGCTGGGAGGAGAAATCTACAAACGCTGGGAGACGTCTACAAACACTAGGAGGAGACGTCTACAAACGCTAGAAGGAGACATCTACAAACACTAGGAGACATCTACAAACGCTGGGAGGAGACATCTACAAATGCTAGGAGACATCTACAAACGCTGGGAGGAGACATCTACAAACGCTAGGAGACATCTACAAACGCTAGGAGACATCTACAAACGCTAGGAGGAGACATCTACAAACACTAGGAGACATCTACAAACGCTAGGAGGAGACATCTACAAATGCTAGGAGGAGACATCTACAAATGCTAGGAGGAGACATCTACAAACGCTAGGAGACATCTACAAACGCTAGGAGACATCTACAAATGCTAGGAGGAGACATCTACAAACGCTAGGAGGAGACATCTACAAACGCTGGGAGGAGACATCTACAAACGCTAGGAGGAGACATCTACAAACGCTAGGAGGAGACATCTACAAACACTAGGAGACATCTACAAACGCTAGGAGGAGACATCTATAAATGCTAGGAGGAGAAATCTACAAACGCTAGGAGGAGACATCTACAAACACTAGGAGACATCTACAAACGCTAGGAGGAGACATCTATAAATGCTATGAGGAGAAATCTACAAACGCTAGGAGGAGACATCTACAAACGCTGGGAGGAGACATCTACAAACACTAGGAGACATCTACAAACGCTAGGAGGAGACATCTACAAACGCTAGGAGGAGACATCTACAAACACTAGGAGACATCTACAAACGCTAGGAGGAGACATCTATAAATGCTAGGAGGAGACATCTACAAACGCTGGGAGGAGACATCTACAAACACTAGGAGACATCTACAAACGCTAGGAGACATCTACAAATGCTCGGAGGAGACATCTACAAACGCTAGGAGGAGACATCTATAAACGCTAGGAGGAGACATCTATAAATGCTAGGAGGAGAAATCTACAAACACTAGGAGACATCTACAAACGCTAGGAGGAGACATCTATAAATGCTAGGAGGAGAAATCTACAAACACTAGGAGACATCTACAAACGCTGGGAGGAGACATCTACAAACACTAGGAGACATCTACAAACGCTAGGAGACATCTACAAATGCTAGGAGGAGACATCTACAAACACTAGGAGACATCTACAAATGCTAGGAGACATCTACAAATGCTAGGAGACATCTACAAATGCTAGGAGGAGAAATCTACAAACGCTAGGAGGAGACATCTACAAACGCTGGGAGGAGACATCTACAAACACTAGGAGGAGACATCTACAAACGCTAGGAGACATCTACAAATGCTAGGAGGAGACGTCTACAAACGCTAGGAGGAGACATCTACAAACGCTAGGAGGAGACATCTACAAACACTAGGAGACGTCTACAAACACTAGGAGACATCTACAAACGCTAGGAGGAGACATCTACAAACACTAGGAGACGTCTACAAACACTAGGAGACGTCTACAAACACTAGGAGACATCTACAAACACTAGGAGACATCTACAAACACTAGGAGACATCTACAAACACTAGGAGACATCTACAAACGCTAGGAGGAGACATCTACAAACGCTAGGAGGAGACATCTACAAACGCTAGGAGGAGACATCTATAAATGCTAGGAGGAGAAATCTACAAACGCTAGGAGGAGACATCTACAAACGCTGGGAGGAGACATCTACAAACACTAGGAGACATCTACAAACGCTAGGAGACATCTACAAATGCTAGGAGGAGACGTCTACAAACACTAGGAGACATCTACAAACGCTAGGAGGAGACGTCTACAAACACTAGGAGACGTCTACAAACACTAGGAGACATCTACAAACGCTAGGAGACATCTACAAATGCTAGGAGGAGACGTCTACAAACGCTAGGAGGAGACATCTACAAACGCTAGGAGGAGACATCTACAAACACTAGGAGAAGACATCTACAAACGCTAGGAGGAGACATCTACAAACACTAGGAGACGTCTACAAACACTAGGAGGAGACATCTACAAACGCTAGGAGACGTCTACAAACACTAGGAGACATCTACAAACGCTAGGAGGAGACATCTACAAACACTAGGAGACGTCTACAAACACTAGGAGACATCTACAAACACTAGGAGACATCTACAAACACTAGGAGACATCTACAAACGCTAGGAGGAGACATCTACAAACGCTAGGAGGAGACATCTACAAACACTAGGAGACATCTACAAACACTAGGAGGAGACATCTACAAACGCTAGGAGGAGACATCTACAAACACTAGGAGACGTCTACAAACACTAGGAGGAGACATCTACAAACACTAGGAGACATCTACAGACACTAGGAGACATCCGCAGAAGCTCGCTTGCTCTTAACTTCAAAATTGACATCATGTGATGACTCAGCAGTTTGATCCTTTAGCAGCGATTTGAAAGCGTCGTCACGTCTCTAAACTAAAACAGGACTTGATCGAGACTCCAGCCACATTATCGATGAACTGAGGACAAATACACAAATGTTAGTTGACGTTCTTTGTACTTTGCATCTGCGTGGACGAGGTGAAACCGGAGTCGGACATCATTTTTGCATGTTTTTTAACGAGACTGTTCTCATGAAACGTCCAGCTGTGAGTTTACTGCAGGTTTGCTGTAATCACATCTCCGTCACTCTTCATTTCTTCCATGTTGCATTCATTCAAACTTCTGTTTTAAGGTCACAAACACAAAAGCTCTTGCTGGTGTTGGTCTGCAGCTGTAAATACTTGAACAAACAGACTTTGTTGTGGTCGCTGTGATGCTGGCTGGCGCTGCCGTCTCCTAACTGCTCTCATTAAAGTGGAGAGTGCTCCCTGAAAGCTGCTCTTTGGACCCGCTAAGTGATGCAGGTGGCTCGCTTTAATACGCTGGAAAATGTATTTCTCTCCCCTGTAAATCCTTATTAACACCTGCTAAATATTTAAATGCTCTTTATGTGCCTTTTCTAGTCTTTGAAGGAGTTTGAAGAAGCTCGGGGCTGGTGAATTACCCCTTCGAGAGTTTTGCAAACCTTTCCGGCAGAAAGCTGCCCTCGAGGTCACTGTTGCAGAAGATATGTCCTGCGGTAAAACACCTGTTTGACATACCTGCCCTCCGTCTGTACATGCTGATCACACAAGATGTGAGACGTTGACATGAAAACATAAAAACTAAGTCAAAAAGAAAAAAAATATATGTGGCCAATCCCAAGTACCCTCTCCATAGGATTTAAGAGCTGCAGCTGGCTGCTGCTGATCCTCGTCATTAATGAACTGATCTCCAGCGGGTTTGCAGACCTCCACAAAAGGAAATGATTCATCAGCCTGCAGTTTGCATCAGTTATCGTTTTAGAAATGCAAATCAAAATTATGGTGCAAATCAATATGGAAAGGTTCATGAAAAATTTTTAAAGACAGATGTGAAGCTTCCCAAGTGTAGACGTGCTGGCAAACTGAAAGCCAGCAGTTCAGCAGGAACACCTCCCTCACACCCAGAGTCCACCACGGCAGTGAAGGAAGAAGGAAGTGTCAGAAACAATGAAGGTGAAGAAGCTGTGGGGAGGAAGGATCTCCTGTAGAAGTCTGAAGGATCTCCAGTAGAAGTCTGAAGGATCTCCTGTAGTAGCCTGAAGGATCTCCTGTAGTAGTCTGAAGGATCTCCTGTAGAAGTCTGAAGGATCTCCTGTAGTAGCCTGAAGGATCTCTTGTAGTAGTCTGAAGGATCTCCTGTAGAACTCTAAAGGATCTCCTGTTGTAGCCTGAAGGATCTCCTGTAGAAGTCTGAAGGATCTCCAGTAGAAGTCTGAAGGATCTCCTGTAGTAGCCTGAAGGATCTCCTGTAGTAGTCTGAAGGATCTCCTGTAGTAGCCTGAAGGATCTCTTGTAGAAGTCTGAAGGATCTCCTGTAGTAGCCTGAAGGATCTCCAGTAGTAGCCTGAAGGATCTCCAGTAGAAGTCTGAAGGATCTCCTGTAGTAGCCTGAAGGATCTCCTGTAGTAGCCTGAAGGATCTCTTGTAGAAGTCTGAAGGATCTCCTGTAGAACTCTAAAGGATCTCCTGTTGTAGCCTGAAGGATCTATTGTAGAAGTCTGAAGGATCTCCTGTAGAAGTCTGAAGGATCTCCTGTAGAAGTCTGAAGGATCTCCTGTAGTAGTGGCAGCAGACCTAACGGGCGCCTCTGACCGAAGACACTGTTGGCGAACCACTGACTGAAGAGGATGTTCAGGGTTCTCGATCTTCCTTTTTATGAAGTGTCCTCCTTTGCACAATTATCTCCAGAGGTTCCAGAACAGCGCAGGGCTTCTTTATTAGTTTGTTCAGTTTCTCTAAGGCTCTCCACTCTCCACAACAGATTTACAGAAGATATTCTACATCTTGTTCTCTCCAGCGTGTCCTGACTGCCTCAGAGCCTCCTCCCAGTTAAACCTTCTATAAAACCTACCGAGGGTGGAATCCAGGAGACATCCTATCCTGATCTTGGTCACTACCAACAGCTGGTGACTACAGGGTAGGAACATAAACTGTGCAGTAAACAAAGAATGACACACCTGTTCATCTCCTTCTCCATTCTTCTCTCAGTCATGAACAACAACCGCAGATACTTACACTCGTCTGCTAAAATCCTTGGATCCTGGACAATCCTTGCTGTGATTCCCAACCAGGACTGCAGCAGCGCTCTTCGTCAGGCGACCAGTGTTGTCTTGTTTGAACTTGGTGAATTGAAACGACTTTAAAGTTTAGCATCACGAGGAGGTCTGCAGGCTCTGAGATTTGGAGCTGATCAGTTTGATCAGAATCACATTTGGCTGATTTATTGTCTTCAAGATTAAACAGAGGAACTACATGTGTGATTTTCCTTTTTTTTCCAGGATTACATTGTTCACTTTCATTATGAGCTATTACTTAGGAGCTTTTTTAGGAATTGGGAACTGGTTGAAAGGAGACTTTAATGCCTTAAACACACATGACCTGCTCATTGGCAGCCATGGCGGTGCAGCGCAGGGCCTTTACTTCTGCTTTTACCACTTCGAGCACATGGACAAACTCGTTAGCAGGAAAATGCAGCTTTTGAAGCGCTGCCAGAGGAAACCGAGAGGGACGGCGGTGAAAGGAGGGTGAAACGGAGCAGAGGATGGATATCTCTCAGCCAGAGAGGGAGAACAGCGAGAGGCTAACACTAATCCACTTATTAAGGCAACAACTGCAGCCTGGAACCCGCGCCAGATATTAATACCTAATCATGAGTTAATTAAAGGAGGGTTAGCTGGCACCTAATCCGCCGCGATGGAGAGAGGGGGGGGGTTGATAGGGAGCGGCAGAGTGTCCGGGGGGGGGGTTGATCTGTTGGGGGTGGAATGCTGGCTGTGGTGTTAATGCCAACGCCGGAGCTGTGGACTGGAGATGCAATTAACTGCAAGGTGCCAATGTTATGTTCAGTGTTTTAAAGTACTCTAAACGGAATAAATTAACACATTTGGAGTCTTCAGGTGTGAGATGATTAATGCACCGTTGGACCGAGATGTAACTGTAGTTAGGTGAGTCAGGTGAGACCTGATCCGAAGTGTGGAACTCAGTAGAAGGACAAACTTGATTCATCTGTCTGCGAAGGGTCGTTGTTGGAGCTGGTTCCCACAGTGAGAGACTTGCTACTGTAGTCTCCAACCATCGCTCACCAGACTGCCGACGCTGGCCACGGTCCAGCTCGCTGGCTTGTTTGGTGCCTCTGGACACGAGCTGTGACCAGCAATATTCCAGGTTGGCCTGGAAGTCCCAAGCAGTTCTAGGTTGGACTGGAAGAGGTGGAAGTCAAAGACCAGTAACCAGCAGGTCTGGGTAAACCACCATTGCCTCCAGAACCTTCCAGGCCAACCCAGAGCCAGTCACAGTGGTCTGTTAGTCCAATTACCAGTACAACTACCCGTATTACTATGATATTAAACTAGTTTATATGGATAAGCTACTCATTTAGAGCATCCAGTGGTGGACCAGAACCAACCATCTGGAGAACATTCACACACAGATAACTCATATTGCGGCTGTCAAGTGGCTTCGCTGTGACCCCTTTGAACATGTTTCAGAGTTTATTCCGAGCATGTGACCATCCTGCATAAGGACACATGTAGTTAATATCACTGATGTATTCACGAGGCAGAGGGAGCGCTAACGGATCCACGTCGGCCTCAAGGGAAAGGAAGACGGAGGAGGCGATAGGACTGTGCTCCATCCGTTTTACCTTCCTCCCCTGCAACATTTCTGGGTGGCCTTTGCTCACCAACCCTCTCTCTCTCCTTTTATCAGCTTGGTGACTCCACCAACCCTACATTCTTCTCACACCAACAGGATTTACTTCTGCTTGAACATTGTTAAGCCCTGAAGACTCTTCTGAGTTCATCCTTCGATAAACCCACCCTGTCCCCAACATCCAGAGTCATTTGCTAGATTCTGTCTCGATGGCTAATTCAGCTCCTTTCAAATGCAAATGCTGCCACTCCTCCATTGAAACTCCTCTTTTATTGCTCAACATCCTCATTACAATGAGGGGAGACTGTGTACAGCTTCCTCTGACACCTTTGTGCATTTATGTGTGACAATGAATGAGAAGAGCACCACAAGAGGGAGTCGAGAAGGTGGCAATCCTCACATCTGAGAGGAAGAAAGGAGGTGTGGAGGTGGAGGAGAGGCGGAGCAGGTAGAGGAAGAAAGCCAGGAAATGGTGGGAAAACACTGAAAGGAGGAAAAGATACAAATATTTTGTATCATGTACGAGAATAGTGTCAAAGTGGAATCAAAACTTTCAAAATATATTTGATTTTACCAACGA